>JARFNZ010138402.1:0-18866 GCA_031763405.1 Balanus nubilus
CCGACTCGATGAGGCTCAGGTCCGGTGTGCTCTTCGCGAGACGCGCGCGGTCCTCCTGGGCCCGGCGCCGGAACCGCTCGAACGCGTCTTTGATGTCCGATGCGGCGGATGGCCGGGCGGCGGCCGCCGGCGGGGCAGAGTCGGGGATGGGCGCCGCCGGCACCGAGCGCAGCGGGATGACGCGCTGCTGCTCCAGCTGGAAGAAATTGCGCCGCGCGCTGGTCAGCCGCGCCCGCGTCACCTGCGTCTGAGTGCGCAGCGCCTGAGGCGGCAGCGGCGGCTTGGCGGCCGGCCGGCCGGCGCCGGCAGGCTCTGCAGCTGCCGTGTTGATCGAGCTGATCGTGCTAGTCGTGCTAGTCGTGCTGGCCGGACTGACCGGACTGATCGTGCCGGCCGTGCTGGCCACGCCGGGCGTGCTGTCCAGCTTGATCTCCGCTGTCCGCGGCAGCGATAGACTCTTGGCCCTCACGGCCGGGCTGGGCGGCGCGTGGTAATCGGCTCGAGACAGCGGCGCCGACGTGACAGCGGCGACGACGACCTTACCTTGCCCCGCCACTGGAGCCGAGGCGGAGGCAGGAGGACCCTGACCCACCACAGGTGACGAGACGGCGGCGGGGGAGGCGGGCCTCGGGCCTACCGTCGGTGTGGAGGTGACCGGTCGCCGTCCGTCCGTCTGAACTGGACCGATGGGACTCGGCAGCGGCTGGGTTGGAACGTTCGGCGGCGGCGAGGCCGGTGACGGGGTACGCGGCGTCGTCTTGATGTTCTCCGGCTTCGGCGGTAACTTGGGCTTGGACCTGCCGGACAGCCGACCCAGACCGAGCCGCTGGAGGACGGACGTCTTTGGCGGCTTCTCCGGCTTGTCCGTCTTGCTGTCCTGAGTTCGGGCAGCCAATGGTGAGACCTGGCCTCCGTTGGTTCTGCCGCGGACCGGCTCTATGGTGGCGGACTTACCGGCAACATCAGTCTGTAGGTTACTGTCGGTGGTGCGGCCTGGCAGGCTGGCGGAGCTGCGCGGGGCCACCGCGGGCACGGTGGGCGGCCGGACGGGTCGCAGCACGGCCGGACCGCCGAGGTCGGTACCTCTCTGCTCGGTGGACCTGCCGGCCCTCTGTGGAGGCTGCGGAGGCTGCGGAGGCTGCGGAGGCTGCGGAGGCTGTGAAGCGGCCGGTGTGTGTGGCAGACGCGGCGGCGGCGCCGGCGGAGGTGAACGCGACGTCCGCTGGCCGGCCGACTGTTGGCCGCCGGTCTCGACGGCCGCCCGCGGGACGGACTGGCTGGCCGGGGCCGGCTGACTGCTGACGGCTGACCCGGACTGCTGCTGCTGCTGCTGGCGCCGCTCCGGCTCCTCCTCCAGGTAGCTCTCACGCCACTGCACCTCGGACACCACCGGACTGAACTGCACGCCGCGCGGCTTGGTGCGAACCGTCACGCCGTCTCCCCCGGCCGTCTCCTGCCCCTGCTCCGGCCGCGGCTCAGACGGCACCTGCTCCCGGTTGATGTACACCTCCACATCGCTGCCGCCGCCGTAGGCCTTGACCGGCACGCGGGCCGTGAAGGAGTTGTTCACATTCATCCTGCGCGTGTCCGATCCCTCGGCAGTGGAGGCCGCGCCGTTGAGGTGCGCCGCGTCGCCGCCCGCCGCCGCTGACGGCTCGACCAAGCAGGGCTGTCCGTTGAGCGACCTCTGCTCGCTGGTCTCCGGCTCCATACTGGCCACCAACCAACTGGAGCAGATGTCGGACGGCCGCCGAAACTTCATCTCGGCGCACATGGCCGCGCCGTCGTCTAAATTTAGCGGCGCGGAGGCCGCCGTCGGCGGCGGCGGCGGCGCCGGTCGCGTCGGCGCGCAGTGCTGGTCCGTCAACGGGTCGGAGGAGTCAGGGCTCAGGAGACGCTCGGCGCTGCACGCCAGGTAGTCGCCGCTGCCCGGCCACTCCATCGTCTGGTTGTAGTAGTCGAGCCGGCGCGGCGAGTCCATGTTGTTCTCCGACCACAGGTCCTGCACGCTCTTGCTGAGCAGCCAGGCGCCGGTGCGATTGCGCGAGCGCTGCCAGTCGCAGTCAGCCGGCTCGGGCGCCGCCTCGCCGCACACTGCGCCGGACAGGTTCCACAAGCTGCGGCTGCGACACGGTCCAGGCGTGCCGTCCGCGGTCCAGCCGGGCCCGGCCCGCTCACCCTCACCGGCGCCGGTGATTGGCTGACCGGCCGCGCCGTCCACCTCTTCCGGCAGAGGTGGCACGCAGGCCGGCTCCCGTGAATGGCGCCCGCCGGCCGGCGACTCCCGACCGTACTGGTACGCGTCTGCCGCGTAGTCCTCCCCTTCCATGCCCTCCAGCAATAGGAACTCTTCCGCCAGTTGGAGATCGAGTGGCTTCGGCCGGCCGACCACCGAGCGGTACATTGGCAGAAGCTGAGCTTCGCTCTCCGACAGATAGATGTCGCGAGGCTCGTCGGTGGGCTCGAACTCGGCTCGGGTGGCGGCCGACCGGTGGCCTTGGCTACCACCCGGGTCGTGTTCCATTTCAGCGGCCCCTTTGTTGACACCAGCGCGCCCGGTCGCCCCGCCCGCGTCCGTCGATCGCCGGGCTGGGTCCGTCGGGCGGGGATCGTCGACACCCCTCCCCTCCGCCGGTCGGCCCAGCGACAGGTCGGGCGTGGACCGCGTGTCGACGGGCGGCCGCTGCGGCGAGCACCGGCCCATGTCCGCGTGCACATTGTACGTACCTTTCTCCAGGAACGCCTCCTTGATACGCTCGAACTGTTCGATGTCGCGTTTGACGCGTCGGTCCAGGGGCGCAGTCGCGGTCGAGTGCTCGGCCGGCACGGCGGGCGCGGCGGGAGCGGCGGGAGCGGCGGGCGCGGCGGAACGGCGCGCGCGCGCGTTAGCCGGCACGTTCTGATAGACAGCTGGGGCGCGCGGCAGGGTGGTCCGCGGCGCCGGCACTGGAGCGGCCATACCGTCAAGCGCCCGCGCCCGCGCCACTTTCTCACGCACCACCTGGATCACCGAGTTGCTCTCCTCATTTTCCAGCAGCACCAGTACACTCTCCACCTCCGTCTGGCCGTCTCTGACGCCGTCCCCACCGTCCCCGGCGTCTCCGCCGTCCCCGACCCCTGTCGGCGTCTCGCCCCCATCGCTGTCGACGGGGGGCGGGGCATCGGCGAGCCGCGGCGGCGACAGGCGGGCGTCAGAGCGCGGCGCGTCACTGTAGAGACGCGCCCGCCGCTGCTCGTCACGGGAGATAAGCTCCAGAAGACGGCGCCGCCGCTGTGAGCCCGGGCTCAGGTCAGAGGTCGATTTAGAGAGCCGACCGAGGGGATTGCGAAGGGAGGCAAAAGCAGCTGCGATAGCAGCAGCAGCGGTGTTGGAGGCAGCGGCGTTGTTGTCTGTGGCAGTGACCGGGGGTGGGCTGCTTTGTGGAAGGCCGGTCGAGCGTCCGGAGGGATTCGGCGGGCTGACACGGTCGGCCGTGTGGTCGCCATAGCCCGAGTCTTCGCTGAGATTTTCGCTCGAATGTCTCAGGAGCCCCGGGTGGCCGTTCCGCCGGTGGCGCGGCCGGCCCGCCGGCGGCGCCCACCGCTCCAGGTCACCGGTGGTCAGACTGTGCTCGCTGCCGCCTTCCTGCAGCTCGTCCTCCGTGATCATGCTCAGGTCGCCGAAGCTGTGGAAGCGCTTGACGCGGCAGTCGCGTGGCCGCAGCGCCGGCGCCGGCTCGGCGGGATTCGACTCGACCGGACTCTCGCTTCCCTCCTCCGACGAGCCGGCGTCGCCGTCGACGATGTACTCGAGGCTGCGCCGCTCCTCCTCCTCGAAGTCGAACGTTAGAGACTCGATGCGCCGGTTGAGGTTCTCGAAGTCCTCGCAGCTGCCCAAGTCCCACTTCGGGACGACGCTGGCTGAGGAGTTCGGCGGCGGCTCGCCCGGCAGCTCGTCACTGATGACACCTCCGTGTTCCGCCGCCGACTGATGGCTACTGAGTCGACCGCCGCCCTCGCCCGCGCCCGCTGAGCCACCGTTGACCCCTGACGGGCCGTTACAGGAGGTTCCCAGGACCTTGGCGCCGGCGGCGCGGCGCTCGGTCGTTAAATGACCGGCCGGTGGGCGCGCAGAGCCGGCGTTCCCAGGCTGCCCAGGCGGCGTCCGGTGATCCAGAACATCCTCCAGGCTAAACACCAGCTCCGGCGGGCCCTCGACCGAGCGCTCCGGCAGGCTGGCGAACGGGTTTGAGTGGCAGGAGCCCTGCAGTGGGCCCAGTCGGAAGCCGTGCTCGGCCGGACAGGGCGGCGGCGGCGGCGGCTCGGTCGGCCGCGACAGTGGCGCCGTCTGTACGCAGTCCGAGAAAGGGAACTGGGTGGCGCTGGTGGCGAATATCGGGTCCATCGAGGGCGGCTCCGAGGCGGCCGGCGGCATGCGGTGCTTGTCACCACCCTTCAGAAACGCCTCGAAATCGAACAGCTGTCCGTATTTGGGGTTTGTGTCGCGGGTCGCGGTGCCATCTGAGAGTTTACCTGAGGCCGCCAGCGCCGCGTCCACACCGTCCAGGGGGTTGAAGTCGTCTGAAATCGAGAACAATCGTGTTATTTCACGGTCAATGAATGTTGTTCTGAGAATATTTGCCTGTTCTCAGTGAGATCCTTGTTAGTGTTTATAGTGTGGTTGAGTCATTCGGGTGTCTTGTGGAAATTGGAGCCTTCAACAAATTGGTGTGCTGAGAACAGTTAATGGTAATTGCCCGTAAATGAGAAACGCCGAGTCATGCTGTTTCTCATCGGGTCGCCGCAATGCATCTTAATCATGTTCTTAGTGGGTATTTGCGCGTTCTATGGTGGACAATGACATCGAATATATGGCAACATGAGTGTATTTAGTGGGAAGCAACCATAATTATGACAATCATAGTTTGGTAATCAAATCTGCAATATACGTCAGGGCCTCAGGTTAAGCCAAGGGAGCATGGCAAACACATCACAATCTCCTATTTGGCCTAAATGTTTTCATTATATCGAAATGGATGCTGATGTTTAGATTACAGCACTGTCCAACGCTAAAACGTACATGTATCTGCTAGATAAGCATGATGTGTAACTGTCTGCTGCACTACATTCGATTCAAGTATGAATCATCCCCGTAAGATTCATTTCCAGCAACAAAACGTAAACATACGTGACCGTGATTATCGCACTTCCCAATAATTGAAGTAGCCTGTTGTCAATATCCCGACGATATCAAGCGCAAGCCGTTTTACTACGCTGTAGGTAAACGTGTGCCCAAAAGACACACGTCAACATGAAACAATGACGCCCGGGCACGACACGCGTCTGCCTCTGGAGTCATGTTGGTCCATCTCCCACCCGGCCAGATCACCCTGAACTTCACCACACGATGATAGTCGGCAGTTCGCGCAGTTCTCCTCGGCGCCGGTCCCCGGCCAGTGACGCGGTCGTCACAGGGGAGTGTCGTTGTGCTCTGTTTAAACACGGCCGCTCCAAGGCCGCGGCTGCCGCGGCGAAGCGGTTTCAGTGACGCGGTCCGGCGCGGACGGTGACTATGATCGGTCGGTCGATGTCGGCCCGATGATGGGACGATCCCAGACGGCTGCGAGGTCGCCGCCGTGGCGTTGATGATCGGTGTATGTGGAGGTCCAGTAATGGGAGCCAGGACTCGACCCGACCGAGGCCGCCGCCGCTGCCTTGTACCCGATTTATGACCGTGAGAAATCTGATGTGGAGTTCGCTGGACCGCCGCGATTTCAGCGCGAGGACAAAGCGAACAAACAGTGCAGACCGAAGGCAGAACAAATCAGCAGTGACGGGAAGAACCCATTGATTGGTCACGCTACTGCCGAGTAATAAACAAAGGTATCGATCAAACGTAAAAACACAGTGCATTGTTATGGTATCAATTAACCATGGTAGTAGGGGGGCACCCATGAACTACAATTATCACAGAAGCGCATCGTTAACAGCAGTGATTCTCAGCAGTATACCTCCTTTGACTGACCGGAATAACTCGTTACCCCCTTCGCGCAGACCGCGAAAGCCATTTCCCGGACTCAAGCCATGCGGTACAACATAACTTCAGGCGTTTACCACTATTGCCATCTAGCGACAACAATAGAGGTAGACATGTGAGGGCTGTCAGTGGTAGGTAGACACTAGCTTTTAATTCGGATTGCTATTTTTCTTACAATGTGAATGAAAAAATGCGTAAAATATAGTTCACAGCAACATATTCGAAAATGGATTGGTATGCACGTTACGTAGGTATCAATTATCATATATCCTCCCACCAATGAGAGGGATTGGGGAACGTTTTGTGGAAAGCGGAGCATGCTGTTCCGCAATACACGCGCCTGTGTAAATACTGTTCCGCAATACACGTTTCTTACGAATGGACATTTCATAATTCCTAAGCAATGCAACGTTTCGTGAGTGACAACTGACAATGCAGATGTTTCCGTAAGCCACCGAATGTGTTGGACAACACAAGTTGCCCCTACCGCTCCTCTAGAGGGCTGTAGGTTAGGGCCCTTCGTGTGGGCTTCTGTTTTATCACTGAGGTCATATGTTTTGCGTCTTGCAAGGCAACAGAAGAAACGGACAATAATAAATTTGGCAAAATTTTGATCTTGTAAGTGTATACAATTACGTTAGGTTAGGATACCTCATTCCCTGAGGGTCAAAAAGTAATGTCCTCGCTACAATGTGGTCAGGGATAGTATTGAGTGCGATAAAAGGCATTGTTGCATCGGTCTTTCGACGATATCATAGTTAACAGCAATCGATTCAATGTATCTCCATGTATGCTCAATGCATACATCACAATATATGCTTCAAATGTACGAAACCTCATTTTTTTCCAAACGGAACAGGGTCGCAGTACCTTTAGTAGCAGGGTCGTTCAAAATGCACATTGCGTGCCCAGAAACAGTCAATTGCTACTGTCAACTATGCTTTGGTAATGCATCATAGCCCGATGAAACAGCCGAGACCCCCAGTTTTATACATAGTTTTAACAATATGCATTATACGCCGAACACTGTGCAACGGCATCCATGTTTTATCCCATGAGAAGGGTCCATCACCAAACTGAATGTGACTATAAACACAAACAAAACACAACATTTTTGCAGACGCTGCCCAAAAAAGCAATTTTTTGCAGATTTTGCCAAATTTAGTTTTGACCTTTGCTTCTGATGCCCCAAAGACAAAAAAAAAACACTCGAATCATCAAAACAGAATTTGAATTTGAAAACGATAGCTATATCTACTCTATCATACAGTGTCATAGTTATGCCATACTGTGGCAATGCCATTCCATGTCATACTGTAGGTACTCACCTTCGAAGCGCGAGTCGCGGCCGCGGCCAGCGTCTATGACGGTCTCGACGTCAGCCGAGTCCTGAGACCACGCCCAGCTGGTCGGGCCACTGCGCAGGCTCTCCGTGTCACTGCGCATGTCGTCTGAAACGACCGCAAGGAACGCAGCACGTCAGCTGGACGGTACGAGAGATACACCTGCCACAGTGGTGTTGAACTGCTACATAATGTAGGTATCTCGTAGAAAAAAGAGTGTGCGGCCGAAAAGTTTTAATGATAACAGCACGTGACTTAACTCAAACGAACTTTACATGTCTGCCGATAAAAAAATACTGACTGCTGGGGGCATTTCGGCTGCACGCAATTTTTGGAACAAGGTATAGATACTGACGAAGTGATGAAGAGGTGTTTCGAAATATTCAATAAAAAAGCACGAATGCACTTTATATCTAATGAGTGATGGCGTAGAAAACCTCAAAAAGAGACTGAAAGCGAAGACAGACATCTGCGTATCGAAGACATTTCATAGATAATAGACATTAGACAATAGACAATTGACATTTTGTCAAGACATTTCCACCTTACAATGCCGAAGCCTTGGGCGAGCTATAAAGAAAAAGTGACCAACCAGTCCTAACTCACACACTACATTCAAAAGTGACAGCGACGTAAGTCATGCGCAAAGCGTTTGCAACAGCGGATGTTTCCGCACCCCATGACCAGTCTAAGAACCTTAATTTTCTGATTTGGCGAATCTCTTGAATCTTACATAAAGATGTGTACAGTTAAAGCTGGTAGTTGAGTATGTGCATTGTGTATCAAGACACTGTAACTATCGATTGTGTATAGCTCAAAGATACAAATCCAGCGTCGCAGAAGATCTCACCGCAAATTACAGCACCGTATCGGGGGCCAAAACAGATCTCATGATGAAGACAACAGTAGACTCCTTCGAAACTAAAGCAACAATATCGGATAAGAAATGCCCAGTAGAGCATACTTGATCCTGGGAATGCTCCATTTCAAATAAGGGGATGCTTGTTTTGAAACAAAAATCATGGGAATTGGAAATACCGGATTAGCGCCAAGTGCTTCTCTTACGAACAACATGAAGTGCATAAAACATTACTAATTAATTGACTGAATTGCATACACAAATCGTCGTTATCGAAAATCAAAGACATGCATCTTATTTCTCTCAAAAACAACAGCTAGCGCAACTGAGATGCAAAGATGAACAGCTATGAGCTAGCGCAAGTGGGATCAAATACTAATATAAGATACTGCAATTGGCCTATAACTTATGGATTTTGAAGGGACGCGACACCCCAGTATATCCTGGATTAAAATACTGACAAACTAATGTTGGGATCCACTTCTTTTGTATCCACGCACACTTCTGCTCGTAGTCATTTGTTAAACTGTCATGATACGAAGTCAAGGTCTACGTTCACCTGGCCTGATGCACGGTTATGATACAAAAGCCTTGATACAATGTTTCGACTTCCCACTGAATCTGGGGCATGACTCATAGCAGGCGTTCTGTGGGAACGGGTACGCGACAAATCCAGGGGTTTACATGTCTCTCGGATGGTAATGGTATCCACGTGTGACAGAGGTTCACATGCCTGTCGAGCGGTTCACATGTTCGCCTGACACGGGACACACTGCGGTTAAAAAAGCTGACAGCAAACCACCGCTGAGCCTGAATAACCGATGAATTCCGACCCCGTGGGTACTTCCCTGGCTCCAAAACACCAATGGCGTCGCCAGGGTCTCCAAACCTGTACGGACGAATCTTTCCATCGCGCCTTTTGGGGGACCTTTTCCACGCAATTTCCGAGTTCCGACAGAGGTGTCTATTCAATCTATTCGACATAATGACCTTTTGTTAGTTTTTTCTGCAAATTTATCGGTCACTCTTTTAACACGCGACGTGGAGGGGGTCTGAGAATTACGCGCACTGGTGGGGGGGGGGCGGATTCCGCCCCCCCCCCCCCTAATATCTCATGAGCGCTAGAATAATGCAATTTAGAGTGTAGGTGTGGGCGATGGCGGACTCTTTTTATATTATATTATGTTATATTATGTTATACTATTATATTATATTATGTTATTATATTATGTTATATTATGTTATACTATTATATTATATTATGTTATTATATTATGTTATTATATTATGTTATTATATTGTTATTATATTATGTTATTATATTATGTTATTATATTATGTTATTATATTATGTTATTATATTATATTATATTATGTTATTATAGTATGTGCGAATTTTATGACCATAGGTCAATATTTTCGAGGTCAAATGAGTCAAATGAGGTCAAATTTCCCATACTAGGTCATTTTCCAGAACCTTCGCATTATCTCAAAAACTATGATTGCTAGGAGGAATCCGCAAACGTCTTTCAAAAGCCTTTGAAACTCTTTTTATATGATATGTCATCAGATTTGACCTCAGGTCAATAGTAAAGTCTCCAGAGGTCATCAAATTTCAAAACCTTTTTTTAGTGACTGTTCAAGAATAACTTTTACTTAACAAAGATAGGACAATTACAATTATGTTGACACCATCTTGTTTCTCTCGTCAAGGCAGTTCGAAGCATACTAACTTTGACATGTTTAGGTCAATCTAAAAAATTGACCTCCGGTCAAGGTCAAGGTCAGGGTCAAGGTGACTTAAGTACTCAAAGTTGCATATCAGTCGATGTGCCTAGACAAGATGAGCACATTGGTGCCTTTCGCGCATTTTTGTCTCTCCTCTATCAAAGGTTATTAGCAAAAACGTGTTCGCAACCTCAGACGTCTAACAGGGGGCCGCTGGTCAAAAGTTGCAACTGATACATCAAGAATTGGCTAAGGAGACAATATCCTGAAAGAATTGGCCTGATCCGACTCGTTTCTGTTGAAGAGGAAGGATTTTAATTTCCGCCCATTGCTCATAATGCGGGAGGTCACGAAATTGACCTGACCTCAGGTCACCGATATCGAAAATCCGAAATATACAAGTTTTAGACACCTGAGCCCTCATATAAGCCTGGAAGTTTGAAACCGACCTTCCCAAAACTCTGGCCATGGCACAACTGCAAACTTGCAAAGGGGTCATTTCGCATGTTTATACTTTGACCTGACCTGATGACCTGACCTGAGGTGGCCCAAGGTCAAGATTTTCATACAATGTGTGAAATTCAATTCTAGGCAGGATGCAAGAAACGGCGGCGCTGCGCGCCGTTTTTTAGCTTTGCTCGAGAAACCGGAGGGTGCGGATTTCGCCCTCCTCCACTGCGCATATTAAATAACTGGATCGATACCACATCAAATAGATTTAAGGTCATTATCGGTGCCTTCTAAAACAATCATTGAAACATCATTGAAAATCGAAAGTCGCAATTTTGCACGTTATAATGAATTGAAGCTTCGCAAGCTTCAAATTATCTGCATATTTGTTCTTCTTCAAAATGCATTTAATTAATTTCAAATATAAACAACTTCCTGTGATTGCTTTAAAACGCGCTCTGGAAAGGGGCACAACATGTCGATGATTTTGGAGCATAGCAAAAAATGCGGCGTTCAGCGCCTTCCATTTTCAGTTGGTACTTGCCTAAAATCAAATGACACACACACACACACACATCGTGTGAAAATCTTGACCTTGATTCACGCCAGTACAGGTCGGCAGGTCAGGTCAAAGTACGACATGTAAAAAGACATGAAAAAATTACCTTTTGCAAGTTTGCGGTTGTGCTGAGGCTACGTCGTTTGGCCAACGGTTTCAAACCTTCAGGATTTGATAAGAGCACAAATACCCACAATTTATCTAACTCGGCTTTCATCTCGATGACCTGAGGTCACGTCATTTTCCTGAGTTTCCCCATTAATGGGGAAATTACTGATACTAAATTACACATTGTTAGTATTATTTGTGTTGTTGCAATAACACCTAAGTCCTAACATATCTTAACATTACAAGAATACATACATACATAAATAAAGAATGCACATCTATGCACATTGTGCAATATTGTATTAAGTGTATGAGCGCACACAAGACATATATGAATAGTTAAAACATACAGTATATACAATACGCACATTATATTGAGGATATACAAATATATAAACATATACAAACATAAGCAATACATAGTACCTACATAGTAGTCATTCAAGTCATATATTATAATACAGTATACATAGAGATACGTAGTAATATATACATATAGTAATGACAATATGTATTACCAGGACCTGTCCGACCACTTAAATGAATGAACAGATGAATGTTTGATGTTTTGAAACGTTGTTCTGAGCATTATTAATTAGATTAGGAGAAGATTGGATGGATGGATGTTTGTCTACTTTTTCGAACAAATAATGAGCATAAAGATACTTTATCTTCTCCTAACAGATGAATGAATGAATATCCTTACTAACTACGTGAATGTATGTGATTGTGCAACAGTATTGTAAAAATCGGTAAAAAATGAAGTAGTCTTTGTCAACTGCTGCTTTCAGCAGTGACCTCTTTCGCCCTCATTATTTGGCTTATTTTACACCTAAAACTAACACTCCTTATCACTGCCTGCCATTCTTATATGCTTATTTAAGTTGGTTTTAATTTCTTAGCAGAGAGTGCCGCGACATTGCCTCTTTATTTTTCTTGGGTGTTAACGTATGGTTCTGTGAGTCGTTGGGATCGCGGGAGGGGGGCACTCCTGGTCACCTGTTCATGGGTGGCGGTGTATTTAGTTTATTAAAAAAAATGATAACATTGAGTTTCTTTACCTCCCTTGTCTATCAACTTTAACCATTAACTTCTTGCCTATTTTACAGTTGGCTGACACCTGACTGTATTCTTCTATCAAACCTATCACTCATCAAGAGAACCAGAACCTCACTAGCAACCAGCAATGATCGAAGTTACCTGCAATGATCGGTTGGGAAAGAAAGTCAGGGTGAAATGTAACCCTGACGACACCATCGGTGACCTGAAGAAGCTGGTCTCCGCGCAGACGGGCACGCGCTGGGACAAGATCGTGCTGAAGAAGTGGTACACTGTCTTCAAGGACCACATCACCCTGGAGGACTACGAAATCCACGACGGCATGAATCTTGAACTCTACTACCAGTGATGTGCGTTACGACGGTGGGTGTGGTGTTACAAACTGTGCTATGACGGCGGGCAGACGGCGGCGAGCCGTGTGATGTTGATTTATACCAACGGCGCCAGGGTGACGTTCCGTGATGGCGTTACATCACGTAGTCCGTGGACGATGGCGTCGCCGTCTGCGGGACTTTGCCACGGGTTCGGCGATGGTCTGGGTCGTTTCTGGCGGCGGCATGTAACCTCGCTGCCAGATCGGCGGTTACGTGTTCCGGAGTGCAGGATGCTAAGGCTGTTGTGGCTCGGGGTTGATGGGGTCGTGATGACTGTGTGTTGCCTGCTTGGAAGTTTGTCATGCTCAAACTATTCCCTGTTTGCGCTGTGACAGGATTTCCTTCCTCATTAGTTGAGTGGCTGCCCAAAAAACGGGAGACGTGCGTTCGAGTTTGGAGTTGTCAGTCGAGCAATCGAGAGCAACTTTGCTCGTGGCTTCATTTTAGCGATCTTCTTCGCTGGTCATTTTTGATGTTTTTTTTTCAAGTTTTTCATGATGCTGATAAGTTAGACCTCCACCAGCATCCGAAAACAGTAATTTCATGTCCTTTTTTACTGCAGCATAGCGCATGAAAATAAACCTGTCTCGCATTGTCACGACATTTTTTCGAGGGATTCGACGATTCACGTTGCTACTCGTCCCTCTCAGATCATGTACAGCTTGATTTGATGCCGATAATCGGACATATTTACCTTCATTCGAAGAGGCTTAGCTGGCAAAAAGTTGTCTAAGGATAGACAACCGACAAAAACATACCAGTTATATGTATTTCCACATTCATTATCATCCATTCATACATAATATACACAATACAATATTGTCATACAATTATGAATGCACTTACGGTACACATTGCAAATGTATACTGTAAAAGACAAAACTCAGGGAGGCAGATTGCTTCAATAATCAATAAATATCCTTCACATACGGACGATCATGCCCAGATCCATAGCCTCCGCAATTGACATGCACCGTCTTGAACATGAAGCTACAGTCGAAATAACCACACTGGGGAAATAGTGGGACAGTGGCCGATGCCCACACAGCAGGGCTGGTTCAATCCCCGGCAATCCAGCAACATGACGCCGTCATCGGGCAAACATTCGGCGTCTTTACCAAAGACAATCATGATACATGCAATCACTGGGCATCATGCCAACAACCTCACATGTCCAGTGTCCGCCGTCCCTGCAAATGAACTACCTCTCGGCGCACGGTCGCGAGTTAAAATACACCGCAATGGCAGGTCCCTCAGAGTCCAACCTAACTCACCGCGACCCAGCGGGGCTCCACTGAAAGACAGTTCACAATGCTAGACGTCCTCGCCCGGGCACAGTCCACTTCAGGGCACCAAACGCTGCGGTCAGGGTCCAACTGGGTCAGCTGGCTCCGCCCAGTGTGCCGGCCACAACCGACAGAGGGTCGTCGCGTCACAAATATCAACCCAAGAGGCGGCCGACACCTCGAACGAACGGCGAATCCCCGCAGTAGCCGGCTCCGCACATGGCTGGAATGATATGAACTAGCAGCACACAGAGAACACCCGAACGTTCTCGAAGCTTTAGCGCACAGAAGCATTCGATGCATACTTAGCGTGTGATGTTTTAGGGCGTCATTCCGAACTCGTTCAGTTTCGTAAAGCACGATTTTGTCCTTCCTTTCATCACAGACTCTCGGCAACTGATCGTCAGTGGCCCGCCTTTCACCTCCGCATTCACGACGCATCAGGCCACAACCAGCCCCCCCCCCTCCCCCCCACACACACAGCGTACTGAACACATCAGAGCAGCAGAGTGCAGACGGGCGGGCAATGCGACCCGGGCAGCCATCTTCAGCCGCCACTGTCGCTGCCGGGCCGACATCACCCGGCGCCCGATCCTTAGCAACAAGCGCCTCCGCCTGTGCCCTCCTTGCCACTTCCGAGGTTTGGTCGCCAGAGTTGCCACTGACATCACCATGGTGGTGGGTGGTGGTGATGACATCACCAGTGACTCACCAGTCACCACCAGTGCCGCCGCCGCCAACATCGTACAAGGGCCCTGGCCTCGCGAGCCGCCGCGGCTAGGTGTCCTCGCCCAACTCGAGGAACTGGGCGTACAGTTCCCGGCGGCACTCGCCCTTGGAGGTGAAGCCGTACTTGTAGAAGCTGCCGTCGGCGCACACCACTGAAAAACAGAACACGGCAGCGGTCATCAGAGGCCGACAAGAGCGGGTCATCAGAGGACGGTAAGCGTGGTTACCAGTGCAACACAAGCTGCAATACACTGCCTCATGATTTAGTCAGAAAGGCAGGCACTGTTTCAACGCTTGCACTAGTGTTTCAGAAGGCAGAGCCCCTACGTCCTTACTTTCCATACCCAGACCAAATGGTAATATTGCACGGTGAGATAATCCAAGGGAAATTTACGAAATAACAGAAGCGACATATGTATGTAAGCTGGAAAGAACTGGCTACCAAAGGTACAGATAAGCTATCGCAATAATTCCAGCAGACGGCTGAGCCGGTGTTTCAATCCAGCAAACGCTCAGCTCCTAAGTAATCTTGATCATTAAAAATGGCTAGTTCTTTCCATACATTCATCATCTTGAAGATAAAAAAAGAGTTCAGAGCGCACAGTTCGATTATACGACGTTAAAGCACTCAGTTCCTGAGATCAGCACATGTTACATGATCCCTTGCCAGCCCCAATATTACCGTGCCCCCAATGAGCCGCCCCCCCCCCCCGTGAAATCCCCTCCCCCTTTGGGTACCCCCACGTCTCACCAATGACAGACTTGTTGTCGGCTCCGAACGCACAGACGCACTGTGGGCCACCCGGCACCTGAAACCGGCCAAAAGACCAGCGCGAGTTGAAGTACTTTGGCAGCAGCGCCGCCGCCGCCGGCACCAGCCTGTCGGGAGGTTACCGGTCAGGTCGGAAGGTTACGGCTCAGGTCAGAGGGTCACGGGTCAGGTCAGAAGGTCACGGCTCAGGTCAGAGGGTCACGGGTCATAGGTCAGGGCGCAGGTCAGGTCAGGTCACATGTCAGGAAGTGTAGGTGGGGATATACAACCAGTCACAGGTGGGGTACATATCAAATCACTGACTAGGTGCCAGGTAAGTTTAGGTCAGAGGTAAGGCCACGGGGAAGGGTACAGGGTACAGACTACAGGTCGTCACATGTCAAGTCATATGTGATTCATAGGCTAGGCCATAGGTCAAAGGTCAGGTCAGAAAAAAATGCACAATTCAGGGCACAGGGGACTTCAAATTGAGCCGGAACACAGTCTAGGTCAGCTGATCACTTATTTACACTCGTATCCCTTATTCATGCTTCAACAGTATCTGTGACTGATGCCTCCGGCCTGTCCTGGCCACCTCCCCCGTCCCAGCAGACGTCTCTCCAATGTCCCAGTTCATCAGCCCATGTCTCGCCATGTCCGTCTCAACCCATTTCGTACATCGTCCTATCGTTCCACCTCCACCCTCAGCCGTCTGGTCCCGTCTTCCACGCCCCTTCCCTCCCCTCGCTCGCCCCCCCCCCCTCCCTCACCCGGTCTCCTTGGCCTTGTGGTCCTCCTCCACGGCGAACACGTGTACAGTCCCGTGATCGCTGGACACACACAGCAGCGACGAGTCGTGGTTGAAGTTGATGCTGCGGGAGGTGGTGAAAACGGCGTCACACGTGCGGCACGTGGAATTTAGCTGAAAATGTGACTGGGTAGAAGGCTGCAACTCAATGTTTCCACAGCAGCTTGCGAGAAAATCTACATTATGGTTTAATGGTAATGCTCACAAGTGAAAGCTTATGAACATGTCAAAGTGGCCTTGATGAGTGATGCAAAAAGCGAATGGGTCCAGAGGAACATCGCTCCAAAAACAGGGTTAAGTATCGGTATTCAAAGCGCATACAACATAAGCGACGTCGCAACCGCTTGGTGCAAAAACCCGACCAGAAAAGCCTCAAGGTAGACAACGTTCACTTCAGGAAACAAACACATTATTTTTACAAACCATATGACGCAAGTCATGCAACGCAGCCAGCGCCATTTATAACCGAGACCCGACACGAGCCAACATAAGAATGACAGTGATTACCAGGCAACCTACGAAACGAATTCTACCCGAAAATCTCGCGCGGATGTCTGACCAGACACCCCTCGACAGAAGGGAAACTGGCCGGACGTGACAGGGTAAGGCAGCTCACCAGTAGATCTGGGCGTTGTTGGCTCCCCGGCGGAGCTCACACAGGATATCACCAGAGGAGGTGTCGAACACACGGATCAACGTGCCCTGGAGAGACGGGGAATCATCCGTCAGTCGAAAGGAAGGTCTTTAACGATGTCGAGAGGACATACAAAGTTCTTTGACTCTGCTGTTAAAAGAGCAAACGTGTTAATGGATAATCAATTTTCACACGAAACAGTTAAAACCACGAGGAAAAATACACTTGTTTTGCGTGTCATTTTGAAAATGTTTCGGCTAGCTGGTGAACATGTACTCCCAACAAGTTTAACAAGATTCAAGAAAGGACTACAAGTAGGTGTCACCAGAGACCATGCCCCCTTACTGTTCCGGTTACGTTATGACTAACCGTCGCCACTCGTTCCACCGCATCCCTCGGCAACATCCCCCGTTCTACTGGCGTTGGCGAGCCCCGCTCCTATCATTACGGACCAAGGACTGTGTCATTACAGACCGTACATCCATCCCCTCCCCCTGTCCCATCTGTGTTATCCCCCGTCGAGATCACCTTCTGACTGGCGGTGGCCAGTCGGGTTCCGTGCAGGTTGAGCTGGAGGCAGCTGAGGGCGGCCTCGTGGGCGGCCACGTCCAGCGGCGGACGGGACGTGTCGGCCAGGTCCACCAGGTGTACGTGGCCAGTCCGAGAGCCCGGGAACGCCAGCAGAGAGGCGCTCGAGTTGGGGCACAGCACGCACAGGCCTGAGAGTTATGGCACGCACGTGGGGTTAGAGGTCCAGCAGTGACGCGCCTAACGACCGAGTTGGGACACAGGACGCACAAACCTGACCAGCGGACAATGATTCAAGGCCGTGTGTCGGCTTAGAAGCTACAGCCAAGCATAGAACACAAATCTCACGCGCACAGCGTTTTAAAACTATAGACCTGCCGTATATAGGCCTGTGATCACAGCTGAGGCACATCGTTGTATAATCAACAAGAGGCAGGAGGGAGGAAAATGCTCCAAACTACGGAATAAGCAGTCAGGTGGCCAATGTATGACAGGACAAATAAAGCACTTTGGAGTATGAAGCGATGAACCGGGCAAGATACACTTTTGCTCAAACGCTAATGGAAGTCTAAGGTCGCTAATGAACTTCGCATACCACCAGCATAATAAGGCACTAGGACGTCTATCCGGCAACAGAGCACTGACGCTGCCACACATAGCCACGTTTGAGCTACAGGCGAGTGTGTGAGCGTAACATGAGGCAGTGGGAGGTCCGAACCAAGTGTAACCAGAGCGTAACATGGGGAACGGGAACAAAAACGACCCAAAAAGTGCAACATAATTCATTAATGACCCAATAATCATTGTTCAATGACACAGCTCAGCAAATTTAAAATGTAAATGGGGGGAGAGCTTCAATTACAGACGCAGCTAAATGACACCCACGTAATAAGGTAACCCATCTCACCCTGCGGGTTGTAAGAGGTCGGGAACACGTGCAGCGCCTGCGGCTGCTGGATGAACGTGTAGACCTTGATCATGTTGTCCAGCACGGCCACGATCCGGTCACGGCGCAGGCGCACTGCGCGCACATCACTGAAGAACTCCAGCTCGATCACCGTGCGCTTCTTCAGGTCGTCCCAGATCATCACTGCAACGGATAATGATAAACATAGTTGAAACATCGGCGGAGATCTTCGGTCTCGGTTTAAAGATAGCACAAAAAGTCCGTTGAAAAAGTCGGTCTTAGTGATAGATAGCATACAAACTCGGTGAGGATCTCGCGACGACTTAAATAACATCGTACCTACTGAATCTCATCAACTATTCATTGAAACCTTTGACTTGAACCCTTGTGAACCCTCAACTATATTAAACTTAAGTCATTTATAAACTAAGCCTTCCAAATGTGTCCAATGCAATTATGATAATAAGAGATACTATGACAGATGCTCCGGCTTTGCCCTATCCCTTATTTACCGCCCACCGTAATGCTTTGTGGACATCTGCTTACTGTGAATCGTTAACTGGAGACACAGACGACCCACCACCACCAGCCTACCTTTGTTGGGCGGGTACTTGGGGCTGACGCCGCCCCCGACCAGGGCGACGTAGTTGCACCTGAACAGCATCTCCACGCTGCCGATGCCGCCCTCGGGCCAGTCCTGCCGTACCTTCTCCTTCAGGGGGTCGCA
>JARFNZ010138414.1:0-10675 GCA_031763405.1 Balanus nubilus
ACACACACACACACACACACACACACACACACACACACACACACACACACACACACACACACACACACACACAAATGCTTATTTTCCCCAGATATTTACGTCCCGTCCAAACAGAAGTGATATTCGGTGCTTTCGCCTCAAGATAGCACTTGCAGCCAATTTCAAAGCAGATTTTTAAGGTTATACATTCCAGTAAATTATTCAGAGCTACTTCGAGGAACATAATTTGTGTGAACAATATCAATGCATCAAATTGACCTTATCCTCGTAGGTATTAAAAATAGGCAAACTTGAAATGACATATATTGATATTTTGTCCGCTGACATTTATCAAAATTGGATCTATGATTAAGTCGTTACCTTTTAAATGGACCATGTTTACGTGATAGCAAAAGATATGCACTGCAATCACCGCCTGTCAATTTAATTTAAACATATTTCAAATATATTGCGTGACAGCCTTTCAAAATATATCGACAGCCATTTAATATCTCGTGACAACCTTTGAACAGCTGTCACGAGATATATTTGAAATATGTTTAGAATTAACTCGCGCCCAGCTGGGGGGGAGGGTGAAATACCCCCCCCCCCCTTCCCGGATTTTCGCAATAGCTTTAAAACGATGCTAGATATCGACGTGAAACTTTCGTTACCTTATTTGGCATCAATTTAACGTCTTCCTATAAAATGTTGAAAAAAACGGTCGAAATCCTTTGATAAAATCACGTTTTAGTGACGTCTTGTCGGGCCATTTCGGTCCAAAATCGACAAATGTTTGATCGCTCATAAAATATCAAATTTGGAAGCAAATACAAAAATTTAAGCCACCAAAAGAGAGATAATGACATTTTCTTTAAAATGGTTATCTCGGATTTTTGAAATGTTTGATTTTTGACCTCTAAAATTCACAAATTCATATTTTTTTGGGACACATGGCCACAAAATCCAAAATTTTGAAGTTGTTGAAAAACCTGAATGTATGTGATAGAACTACATATGAGCAATTGCTATACACAATTACAAATAAATATCTTGATTTTTGACCACGAAATGGCTCCAATGTGTGTACAATCTGATGACGTCATTTTTGTATTACGTTTATGGACTTTTCTAGACAACTTACGTAAAAACAGACGACACCATTGGATTCCTTGGACAAAACTGGTTCATAATCATGTGCTTTTTATTACAAATCAGGAATTTCAAAATTTGTACATTTTTTACCTGACCTTGCCCTGACCTTCACTTGAAATGGAGTTAAATGGTCAAATGACCGTTACCATCGATTTCTACGTCTGAAAAAAACCCATAGAACATGTATCACACGGCATTTATGTAACTTTTGCACATAGTAACCTTTTGCGACCTGACCTTGATCTGTACTTAGTATGAAGCTCATACTCTAGCAGTGTCTTCCTCTAATATTTGGAAGTATTTTGGTTGGATTTGGATTTGCCGCTGTTGATAGTCTAGTCTCTGCAGCCAATAAATCGAAAACAGGTCATTTTGACCTTTGACCTTACATTGACCTGATATTTGACTTAGTTAAGAAAATGTTAAGTATGCTTTAGAGTTGTTTTCCTAAGAGCTTTCGTTCGCTGCCTCGCGCGTCCCGCTGCGACACTTGGTTCGGGAGATACGAGGGGGGTAAAATTTAGCCCCCCCCCTAGCGGGGCCCGTTCGGCTGGAGACCCCAGCGGGGCGCGGATTAAATCAGCGGCAGCCATTGCGGTGAATATCTCTCACCAGCATATAAGCATTGTATGTTATAGATTGTATTGTATTGTATTGATTGTATTGTATTGTATTGAGCATTGTATGTTCATAAATCCAATTTTAAAAGACCCGCGGCCGAAACATCAATATATAAGTAATTTTTAAAGCTTGCATTTCTTGAATACATATGATGATAAGGTCAATGATCCAAGTGATGCCAGCTATTTCTTTTCAATTTAGTCCGAACTTTTTGAGTGGACGGATTGCGAGATCAAAATCCGCGCTAAGCAGAGCTTGTTGCGCGTAGGTCCTTCCTGACCTCTTCCGTCCGATCAGGAAATTCCGGGTAGCCGGCAGAATTTAGTTCGAAAGTTTAACGTGCCCACATAGCCGGACACGGTCTGCCTCACTCACTGACTTCAGCTGACCTTATGTGCGGCCGCAGCCACCGACCGCAGGCACCGTCAGGAGTAAACATCGAGCGCCGAAGCGTCTCGAACCCGGGCTCTCACTACCGGGAGTCCGGCGTTCTACCAACTGAGCTACGGAGCGGACAATTCCTTTAAAATGTCAGGTTGATTGAAGAATATGATAAACAATTTCATCAATGGAGAAAATTCGAAAAAGTATAGGTATATGCGATACATAGCGATACCACTGAATGTATAATCGATCATATGAAATACGTACTGCCCGATCGATATGCACTTTTACATGCTATTTTTAACGTTTTATACATATTGAATAGATATGTTGTCATCGACTCAACAATTCTTCATTCCTCAACTGCATTACAAATACTCCTTTCCAAACTACAACGATACCCTGAAACTGTTTGTTCTGTTTTCAATTACTACAGAGTATTTCTAGACAAAAACATAGCAATATTTACCTATTCGAAGACAAAACCCATCATGTCACCTCTAGAATCAGATGAATTGATTAGGGTTACCTTCTCTTCTACCACTCGACTGAAGTTTAGTACGACATCTTCCTCAGTACATAATGGCACCGATTCGCGTGGGATCATCCAGTCCAGTCTGCGGAAACAGCAGCAGCAGTTATTTCAAAATCTGCATTTAGGTATCTTGCAAATCCACATACACCATTGCAGGATAACCCCAATGAGATACCGCCGTTCACCGAAATAACATAACGGGTTGGCATTCACGAGAAAACAAGACCGTCTCTCTACAGTAGCCTCTTCTGTAAACAAAAACCTGGCATATATCACCACGATAGACCACTAGAGAATCCACTCAGGAGAAGACCACCAGGAGGGGGGGGGGGGGAGGACGGGGGCAAAAACACTCCTACCAAACTGCCTGAAATCGGCGCCTGAAATGCGCTCTTTCCAGTTCCCGAACGAATATAAAATCGATCAAGTAGCTGCTGCTCTTGATGCTGCTCACCTGCACCGAGGTCCGGTCTCGATGAGTTTCTCCTCGAAGCAGTAGCGGACGCAATCGACGTACGAGTAGCCGGGGTCCTCTCGGCACGTGTGACCGTAGCCGTTCAGGTATTTCGACATCTCCACCATCAGCTCCAGCTTGACCGACTTGCCGAGTGGTACCTCGATGTTGCGGACCAGGCCCAGCACGAAGAACGGGTTGTATGCCTATCGACGGAGCGGGATTACCGGGGTTGAGAACTGAACCAATAAACTACAACTGCCGTGTCATATTGGCCTTCTTCAAGCTGCTTTTGAATAGCGTTGGTACCATCCGTAGAGTGCAACATTCTTGTACACCATTAAAACATTGTTGTACCAACATTTCTCAATGACCTAAGCTAGTTTATAACATATGATCCTGATATATCTTATATACAGCATCCTAAATTCATGATAAATTTTCAGGGAAAATGTACCAGACATCTGCAAGATTATCTTATCAATATATATGCTGCTTATTGGAAGTTTTAGATACCACGATTGGTCTAGTACCCTTGTAGATACCAGTTACATTCCTGAGGAATCAAGCTGCCAGATATAGCCTTGGTCCCGCCCGTCGAATGGGACTAAGCGTTAAACAGTGAAGTGCGAAAAAAATACTTCACTATGGCATGGCAAGACGATTCTGGGACGCATTATTTATCGTTATTTTTTAATATTTTGTTCACAAAAGCATTATTTATCCACACCAAAAAGTGTTGTGGCATGAATTTCGATTAGGTCCCTCGAGAATGTGTACCACTCAGGATACCACTCAGGATGGTATTAAAGGATGGTATTAAAGGGACATTGTTAACCTTTGGCGGTAATGAAGAAAAAAACGGTCAAAATCAACGTAACGAAATTGGTGTCACTGATAGTAAGACTCAAACGTGCAGCCACATCACCAAACAGGATATATTAGGAAATTATTTTCGACTAATCTCCAACCCACAAAAAAATGCCTGATTATGATCCGCACTATTTCGGCATGATGGCAGCCACCATAAATATTGCATTTTTCCTACGTTCTTGGTGATGTGCTCTGCTACGCATTTGGTTTATTTCGCTAAAAATATAGCGACTATAAGTATTGCATAAATTACTAAATTAAATCTTGAATTAAATTAAAGCAAAGTTTATTCAAATAGATTAAATCACAAAATGAAGAAGATCCTAGTGAGCGGTTCTGCTATGCTGTTTGTTTACATTTCCTTTTGCGCCGCCAAGCAGAATATTCAAATTCGCCGCGGAGGATGGACCAAAGACGGGCGGAATTCGACGACACGGTAAAGGGCATTGCCTACTTAACTTGGCCATAGCATCCGCGAATCGTGTTAATTCATGTTTTTTCGAAAGATAAATAGAAGACTGTGCTTGACTAAAAAATAATTGAGAATATAACTTTGAACAGAAAACACGATGATAACATTCTTTTGTTGGTACACTCCAAAATCCTAATTGAATTTATATTTCAAATGTCTTGTAGTGACGGTGCGATTTCAGTCATTCCAGAGTCTGTTAGGTTAGGAAAAGTACCTACGGTTTTACTAAACTAGTGCCAAAAATAGATCTATGAATGAAGATTGCAGACGATTGAGGGCGACGTACAGCGGAAACTGGCTCTATCGCCTGTCAAATTTTGTATTTTAGGTGACAATGTCCCTTAACACAAATTCAACGCAAATTTAACACAAATTCCTGAGATATAGAATAGGGGTGTACACGTGCGCACGTGCCGAGGCATCCGACCTGTAACTTACGGAGACGTCGCAGTTATGGGTTCCTAACCACACAACAAATTTGAACACAATCCGCTCAGCCGTTGCGAAGTTTTCATGAGAAGACTATTCCTACACCCCTTACGTGGCACGCGCAACGCGTCGCGGTAAGCACCAACGTGTGTCGGCACTGGTTTCATACAGGGTAGGTGGGATCTCAGCAAAGCAAAGGAGACCGCTTGTCAATCGGACGTGCGGTTGCAGAGGTACAAACAAGCCTCTAACAGTGTCGGCATGGGTCGAGTCGGGCCGGGCCGGACCCCTCAAGCTCATATTTACCCACGAAAGTACTCGCTTCACGCTCGCTCGTTATGACCCCGATGATATCATTTGGAAATATTCTACGATAGCACGCATCAGAACACAAGCAATACACTGTTCCCTAGAACTGAACACAAAAGCGCCATACTGTCGAATACAATCGAATATATCTTGGATGGTATCGTCTTCTCCCGCACGTAATCAGAAAAAAAAACATACCATCGGGAAGGGTGTATATTTGTTACAAAATAACGACAGGAAGTAAATATTAGCCTGTATGTATTGTCTATGAGCACCAAGGCGAGCTCGGTTAGATCTAGACGGGCACTCACGCCTTCGTCCCTCAGACACACAGACACACATACAAACACAGCAGCACCCGAGCCCGGTTTAGACCATCCGCTGTCGCTTCAAACACATTGAGCAATTAGGTCGACGCGAGCTTTCTATGTATTTAGTCGGGCCGTGGCGGCGCCGCAAACTGTTATTGCATAATGTCGCCGGTAGGTGGCAGGTGGGAGGTGAGCAGGACTGGAGACTGTCGGCCAGCTGTCGGTCAACAGCTGACCGCAGCGGCCCAAGCACACGCGCACAGACACGCACACAAACACGGGTCTCGGCCGGGCTTCAGACTAAGCACGGCGAGGGCGGAGCGCGACCAGGCAGCCTGGTCGGCAAGACACGAACACATACACATTCACACGCGCAAATACACCCACACGTGCGCGTACCCAGACAACACATCCCGCAGTTCTTCATACCGGCAGCGGCGGTGCGCCGGGTCACGGCACACCGCAGCCCTACAGCCTCGACCTGATCACGGTCAAGATCAGTTCAGATCAGGCCAGCGGCCTCAGATCCTCTGCGCCTGTCGAGCGCCGTCGACCGACGGCGTCTCGAACACCTTCTTGCGAGAGGCCACCATACCGGAGAGAGGGGAGGAGAGACGACCGCCGAGAGCAGCGGCGGAGAGAGCGGAGCCGGAGAGCCGCGGACAGCTGGGCGACCGCATCAGCTCTGTACGGATAACACAGACAACAGCGGCGTCAGGTATACGGCTCTGTACGGAAAACACAGACAACAGCGGCGTTAGGTATACAACTATGTACGGATAACACAGACAACAGCGGAGTGAGGTGTACAGCTCTGCACGAATAACACAAACAACAGCGGAGTCAGGTATATAACTATGTACGGATAACACAGACAATAGCTGCGTCAGGTATACAACTATGTACGGATAACATAGACAACAACGGCGTCAGGTATGCAGCTCTGTACGGATAACACAGACAACAGAGGCGTCAGGTATACAACTATGTACGGATAACACAGACAACAACGGCGTCAGGTATGCAGCTCTGTACGGATAATACAGACAATAGCTGCGTCAGGTATACATCTATATACGGATAACACAGACAATAACAACGTCCGGTATACACCGCTCTGTACGGATACCACGGCGGCGTCAGGTGTACACACTACACATTCACCAGGCCCTCCCTTCCCTGTCTCTCGTTCCTTCTGTCCTCTCACCTCGGATTCTGGCCGGGTTGAGGCTGGCGCCCCTCCGGAGGCGCGGCGGCCGCTCCTCAGCGTCCGACGAGCCCCCGCTGCCGGCCGCGCCCACACGCGACCCTGCGGACGCACACGCGCACACGCACACACGCACACACACGCGCACACAGACGGACACACAAACACGCAAAGAAGAAAGGTACTGTCAGTCGCGCTCAATCAAAATTGGCTCTAAGCATCGTTGCGATACTCAGAAGTCAAACCTATTAGCCCCTCAAAACCTCACGTAAAATCGCAGATCATTTCAAGAAGCGAAAATCAGCGCCAGGAAGTTATGAATCTATCGATAACTTCTGGGGATTGAACAGATGAACGCTTTCTATGGACAAAGTTTCTGCAGGTGCGAAGCGGAATCGGGGAGCAAAGCATCGTTACCGAAAGCGGGTATTCACATGAGGGTACGCTTTGGCGCTAACCACTGTGATAGAGGCTGAAGCCAGTCCCCGACATCTCGCAATGCTCATGGAAATATAAGCAAACTCCATCCGCGATATCGCCCATGCAACGGGCAAAATACACAAATCGTTTATCTCAAAGCAATTAATTTGGTCTTCGGAAGTTGCGATAAAACGAGATGATACAATTTTCAGGAGAGACCACATCGCTGCGATGTAGACGCGAGAAAATCGCGACAATGTCGCGACCGAATGGCCAAGTGAGCTGCCAGCTTTATCGCCAACTTCTCCAACGACTGTGTGCGAGACGATATTTCTGGGCGGCATGATATAGACGCGAGACGGCATTGCCTGCGGACGCAATCAGCCTGCGAGACACCGTGAGCTGTTCCAGCCTTCACAAGGGAAGCAGAAGCCAGAGTCGAGCCAGGTTAAAGCCAAGCGAGGCCGCAGTCTGCTCACTACAGCGGCATGTGTAATCACGTGGTCGCAGTGCACACAGTACATACAGAGCGCAGCGTTAACACATTGGCGTGTGTACCTGAAGGTCGGGTCATCCGCAATGGATCAGCGACTAGTTACACAGTAGGTACAACTTAAAACAATTTTGGACAAATATAATTGCGATAGAATGGAGGTGGTACCCACTCATGACCGACATGGACGTTTTGGTGAATTTTCCGTGTATTTTTGTGATGATGAATGTTTGCAAATACTTCACGAGAAATATGTCGCAATTGGGATGCGTCACTTCCCTAGGCAGTGCAGAGGTGCAAAAATAAACGAACACTCATAAATCGGTACACTGCTTTCAATTTTTTCCCCCAATTTAGCCTACTAAAACAACCTACATTGAGCGTATATTGACATCTATGAACCCACTTCAGATCTGCAATACATGGAAATGTTTCTCACACAAACATCTGACGCTTCCCGCGAATTTCCCCCAGCCTCCACATCAACGACCCGTCGATGTTTGCACCTCTGCCGGCGCTGACCGCGGTCGACGTCTGCATCATAAATATGCCTACGTCGGCGGGGCGGGCGTACCTTGTTCGCATTTGGAGGCGGTCAGGATGATGTGCTCGAGACGGGCCCGCAGCGAGCTGACCTCGTCCGTGCGCAGCTGGCGCTCGGCGCGCAGGTAGGAGGAGAGCTGGCGACAGAGCGCCGTAAGCTCCGCCTCGCGCTGCGCACACCGGCCGAGTCAGAGTCAGCAGAGTCAGCAGAGTCAGCAGTCAGCAGAGTCAGCAGTCAGCAGTCAGTATAGTGTCAGCAGTCACGGGTGGAGTAGTCAGTATAGTGTCAGCAGTCACGGACGCAGACGAACATTTTGACGGAAACTTCTGACACAGGTAGGCGGAATTCCGTTATTTTTTCACTTACACGATTCATTCATTTTTTATTCATTCTCGTGCATTTTTTATTCACAAAAAAGCAAATTAAAAAATTTTGCAGACTATAAATTTGCACGCTAATGACGGATTATCACGGTCTTTGGTGTGATTTCCTCAAACGTTACCAATTCAAATTTCCGCCGTGTGCGCTGTGGAGGACGTTTCCTTTACCTGCTCGTCTTCCTTCAAGTCGGCCTCTTTCAAGCAAGCTATGTCAGTACCCTTGATATACAGTCATCGGGTTATGACCAACTGGCTTCACAGGGTCAAAAAATGACGGAATAAAAGCCCGAAGTCTTAACTCCACGGGATATTTGAGATATCGTAAAAAAACACGAAACTTCTCCACGACAAAGCTTCGTTTTTCCTGACGATATCCCGTCATTTGTCAACCACGATCAGCCAAGCATGACGTCATATAAGCAAAATGACGTCACTGGAGACTAGCGACCAAGAAACGCATCATTGTCTATAGGCACAAGTTTACAGCACAGACTGCCATGCAAGTAGACTCAGGCGCTCTTAGTCTTCCACTGACGTCATCAGTCTCCAGTGACGTCACCACAGGCCATCATACATTGTCGCAAGCCGCCTCTGTCGTCCAGTCACGGGCTGTTGGAACTGTCGTCACTTTAGTCTGAAGCCGGCGGCCCAGGGCCGGCCACATATACAGGAGCCAGCGAACAGAGCCGAGGAGCAGCACACAACTGCCAGCAGACATCAAAATTGATAAAAAAAATCATCCGGTTTAAGACGTCCAAGAGCCGGCGTCTTACAAAATACGCATCTTGAGAGCCTTCGGCATCTTTGGAACAAACCAAAATACAGTGCGTCATATATCACTGCATAAATTAACTTGAAAACGACGTTCCACGTACAGTTGTGTGATTTTCGATACTCGGATGTTGGAGCACCTGCATGTATGACCATTCTGACCCAGCTCTTAAGCTTGGCAAGCGCTGTTCAAAGGCACAGCAAGCGGCTGGCTTGCCAAGCAGCACAGGCAGCGGCTGCACGCTGCAGGACTTAGCATGGGTTTAGCATGGGCTGAGCCCACCCCGCCCAACCGGCCGCGACTAAAGCGACTACAGTCTCTACGCTCGGACAGCTCACCAGCGACAGACGTATTATGGACAGGGCGGGATCAGCAATCCAATACAATCTATTGGATTCATAATTCATCGGAAAAATGTCTCTGAATGGATTTAAATCAGACAAAATTTATCTCGGTGTGTCAAAATGTGTTTGACAACTGATCGATGGAGTAGGTATGAGTTTTGTTATGGACGATAAATGCATACAGGCTAGTTAATCATTTCGAGAAGAGGGTGTGTTTTTTTCTAAGAAAACAGTCAAAATCAAACAAGCATCAACTCTTTAAGAAAACATTTACAATTTTCCATCAACAAGAAGTAAACGGATTGCATCGAGTCAGCATTGTAGACACCGTACGCATTTAAATTAAATCTGAATCAAAACATTATTTGGTCGGATTGAATAGGATGCCACTGGACCAATCCAATCAGCATTGCATATCCCGGCAGACGCGTGCACAGTGCGTGATTCGCACACGGCCGATGTCACAGCCGTGTCCCTGTCCAGTTCAGCCAGCATCAGTGACTCATCTACAAGCTACCAGATGCGACAAGCAGAGGCGGCATTTAGAGAAGCACGCTGAGGCTCCCGGTAGGATAGTCCTGCCGTGCACAGGCAAAAACGTGTCACTATTTTTCAAACCCACTCTAAACAGTGCAGCCTGTTAAGACCGATCAAATGAGCCAAAAAAAAAATATCTCGGGAAAAAGTTGGTTACACGTTTTTGCCTTTGCACAACAGACTGGACATCAGCTACTGGTCAGCTAGCTTCACCTAGCCTGCTGGCCAGCCAGCTAGCTTGCCAGCAAGCCAGTCAACCCGGCAGAGTCGACTGTCTCGCACTGTGTTAGTGCCATGAGCACCAGTGAGCTGGGACAACTATTCAGCGGGGTGCGGCGTTTGCGGACGATGACGGCGGGACGGAGGGCCAGGGAGGGGAGGGGAGACCCCCTGGTGAGGAGACGGGGAGGGGAGGGGAGACCCCCTGGTGAGGAGACGGGGCGGGGAGACCCCCTG
>JARFNZ010138436.1:0-10674 GCA_031763405.1 Balanus nubilus
ATGAGATTGGGAACATTTAGTTATCTTTTTGAAGCACCAAAAACAGTCAAAACATCACTTTGAATTTTTGCCATTTTTTGTCACTTTTTGCCGGTAAAAACCGGTTTAAACCGGCAAATGGCAAAAAACTAATTTTTGCCGGCAAAAATGCCAACCCTGCTGGTGAGGACATAAATTTATTGTAAAGTGAAGCAACAGGTCCTAAATACTTGTTAATTAAATGGTTACGAACACATTTCTTCAAGGTTATTTTGTTTATTGGAACATCTAGCTGTGGGAACATGGGACGAATAATGGAATTACAGGCTTTAGGAGCGGTGAAAGACAGAGAAACGGTCCGGAAGTTACAGCGAGTAAAAGGCACAACAGTGTTCAGCAGCTCTGGTGTTGAGAGGTCTGTTCAGTTTGAATAAATCAGAAACTGATATTGGAAGATCACCATTCAAAAAAGCTAAAAGGACAACAATGTTTTGTTCACATACTAATTCTGGGAACTTCAAGAACGTGTTGATTCATGTTTTTCGAAAGATAAAAAGAGGACTGTGCTTGATTAAAAAATAAATGAGAAATAGACTTTGAACGGAAAATCCGATAATAACATTCATTTGTCGGTACACTCCAGGATCTCAGGTAAATTTATCCTTCAAACGTCATGTAGTGATGGTGCGATTCCAGTCATTCGAGAGTCTGTTAGATTAAGTTAAGAAAAGTACCCATGATTTTACTAAAACTAACTAGTTTTAGTAAAATCATAGGTACTTTTCTATGTTTTTCGTACTGGTACGAAAAACATGGGTAAACATGAGAAAAACATCTTTAAATGAAGATGGTAGACGATTGATGGCAAAGTTTTTGGAAACGGACTGGATTGGTTTAACAGTGAAAACTGACTTTATCATATATAAAATTGTGTATATTAGGTGACAATGTCCTTTTAACTTGAATGTTGTATGTTTTAAATTCGCATTTTTGTGGTCTTGAATCTAATTCTGCTTGTCTTAAATCGAATTTTACTTGTCTTAAATATAATTTTACTTGTAGATCGAATTTTATTTTTCTTAGATTGAACTTTACTTATCCTTAATCGAATTTTACTTGTCTTAAATTGGATTAAAAATGTGTCTGAAGTCGTTGCTATTCAGTGCTCAGTGACAATGGTATGAAAATAAACGGAAACCTATTAGATGGTATACCTAAGTTATCATCAATAATTATTATTGCTCGAAATGCTGCATGAACGTGCAAACGTACCTATCAGTATTGATTTCATATGTACTGTTTATGGCGTGGAACATGGTTAAAACATTTACTTCATATTGCTCTGCGTAGCTTCCAATTTTTTCTTGAAATATTGTTATACGATAAAAGATGAGAGCCCAAGCTTTTAAACGATCAAGTGACGTTGATAATGTAAAAGAACGAATAATTTTTAGTATGTATAGTTTCGATCTGGAGTACAAAACTTCTCTTTCGCTTAGAATCATTTTAAAAATTTATATATTTAACCAGAGAACTAATTTGGGCGCATCTTAAAAGCTTCCCCGTAGCCAAACAGATCAAATTAATTATTAAGATCGTCTTCCAATCGGCAACGGAGTCACATTAGCATTAACAGAACAACAAAACACAATTGAAACAGTGCCGCACAATGCACGTTGTGCTCACAATACAAAAGAAAACATGGGATTCACCGTATTGATTAGGCTGTCTGATCAAGTCGTTTGCTCCATTTCCGGCCGCCATCTGCGCCAATTGAGACCAGCGCGGACGCTGGCTGTTCCCATTCATCTCCCTGACTCGCCTGTCCGGGGGTCATCCGTCCCATGGTCCCGTGTCGGACACTAACCACCGGAGTCAGTCAGGACAGGGACGGACAGACGGCAGGCCATTATACCGACAGAGGCGACGCTGACAACAAAATACGAGCACAGACTGCTCGACCCGTCCAAATAAGATTACCTCAGTTATGCATGCACGAGTCTGTATGAGGAAAACAAAATACTAATTCGGAGTTATTTGAAACCACATATAAGGGAGCATCAAAGTAATATTCCCCTTCAAATTAACTTCCTAACCCGTTATCATCATCTTGTATCTCTCGTAACTTAACTTATTGACGGTATATGATTGAAGTTTTGTGATGGTACTTTGAGCCCATATCAAGTGCACAAAAAATAAAAAAGTAAATTGGTATGACCCCTGCTCGTGCTCATCTTAATCAAGATGGTGCAATGCTTATTCGTTATCCATAATGTCCTTAAAATTCTACACTTTCAAAAAGACATGGACAACTGATTTCATCAGCCGGCACGTTCGTGAGGGCGAATAAGAAAATTCTGAATATTTTCTCCTCCTGCGCTTCATATCACATCTAATGATGAAATCAATGGAATAACAAGACAAACGTAACTGGTAACACCCTGGAGCCGGGAAGCCCGAAGTTGGACCGCACCTTTCTCTAGATAATCCAAAACAAGACAAGATGGGTTTCGCGGGCACCGCGACACCGACAAATGTCATCGCATTTATCGCGTGCAGCTTAGGCTCCGTTAATGACCCGTGATTAGAACTAAAACGGATAGAGGCGGACGGATGGTAGCCTGGCTCGCGCAGTAACTCTCCCGCAGAGGGATAGCCTAATGCGACGCGTCGTTTGCGCTGCATATCCTGCAGCAGTAGGCACCGCCAAGGACCGCCTCTCCGCCCACACTTCCGCCGCCGCCTCCGTCCCCAGGACTAAAAGGAGCCAGGCCATTTAATTCTTATCGCATTGTGATGGAGAGAAATAGGGATACTTAGTATTTATGTTTCCAAGCGAATAGCAAAACATAAATAATTTTATCTTAGAAAAGTCAAAAGTTGGTGATAAATTTAGGATGGCTGGCTTACAAATATGAAATACATCCGAATATGAAACACATCAGGCCGGCATCAATTATCTGTAGACATCGTCAATCAAATGATTATACCTATGTATTTTCAGAAATCTCTATGTATGTATGTATTATGTATTTTTAGCAAAGAGTACCACATTTAAGCGTCCATTAGAATAGCATTTCCGTATAAACAACATCCCTTTAGCGAAATTGCAAATTAAAGGGCTGACTTAAATTTAGGTGGGCTAGATGCTTGTCGGTGCGCCTTCGCGGCGCACCGACGTTTCCAAGAATACTGTACAGGTATTTACTAATTATGTATTTTCAGCAGATCGAGGAAGGCCTTTGATGGCTAAAACCTTTCAAGTGATAAATACCTATATGTAAGTAAGGACTACAAAGTAACCGAAAGCTGCGTAACGGCAATTGCTACATCTCAGCTCCGCTCACCGCAGTCTGCCACTTAACTAACCTAATCAGAGTTTACCAACAGACCTTCCGACCGGCCTGCACCTTCGGCGTCAGCCTGCTCGGAGGTGACGCGGCGCCGCGTTGCAGAGCCGCCCCAGCCTGTAACAGGACTCGCTCGTGCCCTGCCCTGCTGCATAAACATCGGCACGGCTCTCCGGCGCGCCTGCCGGCCGCCGGCGCCCTGCCCAGCGCCGGCTGCCTGACACCACCATGCCTCACCTGCCGCCCCGCCGCCGCCGCCGCCGCCAATTGAATTCAATAAACCATCCCGGCCGCGATTAATCAGCACGTGTCGGATTGCGGAGGAGGATGGGTCACGGCAGGGGCGGAGGGGAGGGGGAGGGGGAGGGGGAGGGAGGGCTGCATCTAGGGCTGGGGTCTGTGGAACAGACAGCGTGTCTAGGCTGTGCCAGGCGCCAGCCAAGCAGTTGTAAATACAACTGAAGTGGTACAGCTGCTGTGTGCTTTCTGAATGGCTGGTCACTAGAGTGTCCAGTGTACCGCTTTACAACCAACTTCTCTATGGAGATCTTAGGACCCTTTCATCCCTTTCTATATTCTATGAGTTTCATTCCCTCCAATTTTATCATTTAAACGTTGTAAATTCAATGTTCTTTTGCCCTCTTAAGCCTTGATCAGTTTGGTATGGTTGTGGTGTTTAGGCAATGCTGCGTCGAAGTCTCCCACGGTACAACACGCAAGTTCTTCTTATACAAATTGACTTGCGCTTCCTATGTGTTCCCTTGCATGCTGTACCCACAAATGATATGCTCATCTTTTGACAGAAAAATAGCTTGTCTCAGATAAATGACCAGAATATGTCAAATTTGAGGCAACTTTCTTTGACCGTGGCAGAACTTTAGAAGGCCAAAGAATTTTCAAGTTACGATACAATTCTGAAAACTGAAGGATATGAAACAGAGCGAATATAGAAAGGAACGAAAGGGTCTTGAGATATTCACCGAAAAGTTTGTTGAAAAGAGTGACACCCTACTGGTCACATTTACATAGAAATGATCTACAGTTGTTCTACAGCCCCCGGAAGTGGCATACCGTAGCATCCTGAAACAGGCAGCTCCCAGCCTAGTTCCTCCACTGGTAACACACCCGATGTCCCGGTTGCGAAAGCCACTGGTATCCTGTGGTGTCACGTATGTGGATCCCCTCTTGTTGCTTGAAGTCTGTGTCATTTACCACATCTTGAGCGTAGCATTCATATACGAGTAAGTACATAATTAATTTTCATAACCAATGAAGCTTTCTGTTCTGAAAAAAAACAGGGAAGAACAAGCTTCTCTCACCGCGTTCCTTCCCTTCCGAGTTTGTGACGATCCACAGCTGCCCGCGTGACGCGCCTCCCTCTCCTCCGGTGTCGCGCCGAACACCAAACACTCTGTATTCAAACCCCACTGGCGACGCCTCCCAATACTCAATCACATCTGAATTCCACGCGGGGTCACCGGGTCGTGGGACCTGGCCCAAATCCGGCGGCGGCGGCGGCTGAGGCGCCGGTGCGCGGGCGGAGCGGGCTGTACGGAGATAGAGAGGCGGAGAGGCTTAGCCACACACACGCACTCGTGTGCCAGTGTGCCATCCCGGCATTCCATCGCGGCTCGGGTGGACGCTGCGTCGTCGGCTCTGTAGAGGTGGAGCTGCACGGGTGCTGAGCTGGCGGAGTGATTTCCGTATACGGATAAGTCGTCAGCGCCGAGAGATTGCTGGCGGGTGAAGAGGTGTGAGGTTGAAGAGCTGACTGATTGGCCGCAGCGTGCTGAGGAAGTCATCTACGCTACTTGCTAACAGGTAAGTGTGTCAGCCATGTACGACCAGGTCTCTGTCAAGTTGTAAACTTAAAAGGCTAGAGGCCAGATCACGTGACTGGGAAGGTAGTGCCTATGAGTAGGCATTAAACTGCGTTTATTGTCCATGTATATAGTAGAAATATACCATTTAAATGGGTGGTGAACGCACAATTGCAGTCCGTATATTTATTGTCGCCGATTGTTACTAGTTTCCCCATGGCCATGGCAAGTTCCTGCCGAGACGTGACCAGATTCCTCCTTACAGTTCGTGTTTGTTTTTGTTTGTTTTTTTGTTTTTTTTTGGGGGGGGAGGGGCACTTCAGAGCACTGAAGCTATCAGGCGCTCCCGACATCGGTTGTGTTTAAACGCAAAACATAATGACAACTGTGTTACATGGGGAGACCAATGTCGTGAGAATAAGCCCAAGATGTACCAGATGAACTGAAAATCCTCTTTTACGCGTGCATGGATATTACATCAAATATGCAGTAGATAACATTATCATATGAAAATGTCTATGCACCTGAAAATTCTCAGGACGATATGATTTAAGCAGATCATGAACCAGCAATCACGATTTGAATGGTATGTATGAGATTACATCGAATGTAAAAAGTCAAGGTTGGGAAAGGACGAGGGCAAGATCGTGGAACGAACTACTATTACTTGAGGTTTCTATGCACGGCCCAAATCTGGGGATTCCTTGATAAATTCCATTATCTGATGAAAAGCAAATAATTGCTTGTTAAGCATCACCAATGTGATGAAACTTAAGACTTCTAAATAAAAAGCATGGGATGTTACAGATAAAGCGAGGGATCAAAATGTAAGTTGAAGTGTCAACAAAGTAAAATGTTGACAGACTGGGAAAATACAGTTGTAACGTGAATTTTTTCCTTAAAATGTTATAAACATGAAAAAAGAAGTTTGTTGTACTGCATATCGACTCAAGCATAATGTGATCCTTCAAATCAACCTGTTTTTTTAATTGAATGTTGGTAAGTGCTGCTTCTAGCGTGCTATAGAAGAGGTGCAAATAAGTAGCAACGCAAATAACTAGCGTTGATGTTTCGCGATATTTTCCAGGTGTGTAGCTTCCACAAGGAACCCAAGGGGCTGATGTACATATGTGAAAAATACTCAGAGAACCATCACCATTCTTAGAAATACTGATTTCTCTTCGGATATGACTCACTTCTCGCCCAAATTAAGATCTTAGCCCATTGCTTCGCCCACGTTGGCGGGTGGCCTTCTATATAATACTACACGGTGACGGTAAATTATTTCTGTGAGACCGAGGCCGTTGTTGATTCCCCGCCCGAGACCGAAAGTCGAGGGTGGAGAAGCAAACAACGAACGAGGTCCTACAGAAATTATTTCGGCCTAGGCTGATTCACAGTCTTCGCGCAGCTGCGCAAAGTGGATGCGGGTGCCTGCAGGCACCTATTCAAATACATGGGCAAGTTTGCGCAGTCGATTTTTCTTCCCGCGGCCTCCCGCATCGTGCCGTTGTGGTGACCTCCGTTCAATGTATTTGAATAGGCACCCGCATTCACTTCGCGTAGCTGCGCGAAGACTGTGAATCAACTTTAAATACCATATTCTTCGATGCTTTTGGATCGTAAAACGAACAAATATGAACCTTAACTCTCTGATCCTTAATCAGCCCAACAAACACGACATACAAATTGTCAATGTTTCCTCGAAGTGGACATTGCACTTCCTTCATCGTACTTAAGAGTATATCTTCCCAGTCAACCATGGCTTTAAAGCAGGGCTACAACCATGACTTGGAGGGGATAAATATCGCAATAATCGAATCACACAGACGTGTAAACGTTGTTTTTCTACCATATGTTTGGCCGGCATGCTCTACAATCGCGTATGCATGCGGCCTGAAAGGATATCACGCTTTATCCTTCCCTTTCTCCCCAGTTTCACACCATTTGCATTAGTAACCTGACCATGCAACCCAGCCAGCCATCCCTCCAATCCGCGCTCAACAAGCGCGGTCCTTCCTCCCCAGCGCCCGCTCTACAATAAAGACAGTCTACATGACAGTTCGTTCGGCCGCCGACCTACTGATAAGTCTCTGGGTGCCATGCGTCCTGCCGACATAGTCCGCCTGCCTTGAAGCCTGTCGCCGCCGCCGCCGTGGGTTGCTAGGCCGGTGGCCACTGAAGCATGACGCGGCGGCCCGGCGTCCTGTCGTCCTGCCACCGCACCGTCCTGCAGCGACGTACTGACCTTATCTACACCTGACGTGCAATCCCTCGGCTCGCTCGAGAGCTTCCGGCTTACAGATGTTTGCCGCGCTCACGAGTCTTGTTCCGGGTCGGGGTTGGGCATCCAAGGCAGCGGAGGTGCTGCTTTGCATCCTCGTGCTTGGTGTCGGGAGGCAGGGTATTAAGCTTGTGGTTAGGAGAATATGAGTCACAATTACAGCGAAGGGTTGTCCTCTGCTGAGTGGCTTGACATTCTTCTTCCTTGCGGTGTGCTTGTTTGCTTCTTCCTTTGAATACATAAACTTAACCCCCCCCCCTGACTTTGGTCTAAGCCGAATACCATTGACGGGGGGGAAGTGCCCCCCCCCCCCAGATTATCTCCGGAACCAATGATCGCACGAGACGCGTGAGGCGGCATTCGAAAGCGCTCTACAAGACGCACCTAAAGTATACTTAAACTTTGCAAATTTAGGTCACGTGACAGGTCAAGGTCAGGTTTAAGGTCAAAATCGGGTGTTTTCGCGTTACAGCCAGTGGAGACCGCACAATGCGCAGCTCTGGGCCCAAGCTGTGCCAAAGGAATCTCAAATGGTAAATGAAGGTACCATATGAGCTTAGTTCTCATACTAAGTACGGGCCAAGGTCAAGGTCAGGTCACAATAGGTCAATATACCCAAAAGCCATACATGGCTCATGTGACACATGTTTAATGACACATGACACTAAAATGAGAAAAAAACGAAAGTAAAAAAATGACGTCATCAGATTTTTCATATATGGGGTCGTTACTCCGTCAAAAATACTTATATTGATTTAGAATTTGGATTTGAGATAGTTCATATCCAGTTCTCATAACATTTTTCCCTGTTTTTAGTGTCTTCAAAATTGTGAAATTCGAGGGCATTTTGTCATCTAAAAATTCGATTTTGTTAATTCTTTGTCAAAATTTAAACATTTTGAATATCTGAGATGGCCATTTAGTAGAACTTGACATTTTACCTCTATTGATGCTTTTCATTTTCATTTCAAAGATTCTTCAAAGCTGTTTTTTAAATCTAACATTTAATACTTCTCAGCCAACAGAAGGATATAGTGGTGTTATGAAAATCGATAAATCTAAAAAGTGTTTCGAAGAAACTGCTTCATTTTTTCTCAGAAGATGTAAAATTTATGCCTGAGAATGTATGCATATTTTCGCGTCGATAGCGTTCTCCGTTGTATAGTTTTTTCCTCAAAATATTATTCCAGAGGGGACACTTTTTGTCACGCCCCCCCCCCCTTAGTTAATAGCGGGTTAACAAGTAAACGAAAATGCTATCGGATTTAGAGCGCCTAGAACTGGTTGTTTTTAAAAGTGATATTCAGCGATCTTCTAAAAACGGTTAAGTCTTTAGGTAAACTTGAGTTAGTTTACGCTTCATTGTCCTACATATATTTTTGTTTGCTTATTTTCCACCCAGGAAGTTATTTAAGTTATTTTATTCTAACTATTTCTTCCTGTTGATATTAAATCAAAGCACACCATTTCAAAATAATTTCCATTGCATGACCTTGACCAGAGCCTTAGTTCAATCCAAGTGCTTCTAGATATACCGTGACATAATTAGCAAAACGAGCTAAATTTAAACCGTAGAGATTCGTGACCGCACCATAGCGTGGCATAATTATCTGTCTAATCCACCGCGACCTTTGACCTATACCGTCCATAACTGCCGCTCCATCGATTCCTCTAAAACACCACTCAGTGTCTCCACACTTTTTTGATGCCGACCGGGATCCGAAGCCAATCGGTGGTTGAAAGTACCTGCTTCATCAAGTTCCACGGAACTTCGCTCTTTAAAGTTAAGTGAGGAACAGAAGCATGCGCTCAAACTGATTGCTCGTCGTAAGAAATCAGTTTATCTTCTCGTTGACAGAAGCAGGTCACGTTGGCTTTAAACTGAACCGAGCCAGCACTAAATCACTTATCTTACAACAAAAAACCGTCGACGTCGAACTGGGTCAAATCGAACTTCAAACGCGGTCGCGATTGATTCTTGTCGAACTGGGACTGGCCTTGGGCCAAATCTGGGCAGCGAATAATTTTCAGACGGTCGCGGCCAGATCGTACCGTCTGCCTGGTGACACTGTCCTCTCTACCACCGGCGCCGACCACCGCACTGCCTGCCACCGGCGCCTCGACAGTCGTCGGTGGGTGGTCGTCACCGATGCCAAACGTCGCCACAGCCAGTGACGCGGAGTGGAGGGCTCCCCGTAACCAGATTCAGACTGACATCACCAGCGTCGAGATAACAGGCAGGCATTTTACAGCGGGAAGTGCGAGAGCAAAACCAGCAAGGTGACAGAACATGCGCTACAACGCCAGTGTATGTTTACCATAACACCGCAGTATTATTATAAAGTATTATGGGTATTTTCGCTGCGTTATAAACGTTTCCACTTGTTTATTCAAGCAAGCCGTTAAAGCCAGTTAACCACTTACTTATGTCAGCACATGGCATTTATTTACGTGACACTTGTGGGATGGCTCATGGCATATCGTAGGCAAGTCATTACTGAGTAAGGTTTTATTTATCGTACACCTTCATTTTGCTCGTCGACGGTTCGATAGGATCATTTTCGCGTCATTTTTTTAGGCGAACATGACAAGGATCTAGAAGACCCCTCAACGTTGGGCAGCTTTACACAATGTGGACCCAGTTCTACGGAATAATTGAGACGGGATGTTAGCAGTAGCACTACAGATGACAAATAAATGTTGGACTGTCGTTTTTGTGACTTATCTTGCATACCACCAAACATATAAGACGAGGACGATAGTCCCCCCTCCCCCCCCCCCAAAAAAAAAAAAACAATATGTAGTGCGACCCATCTGCAACCCCAGGCTGGTCCCGGTTCTGTCCGACCTGCAGCCTGACCCAGCCCCCTCTATAACCCTTCTGTGGTCTGACCTGCCCTCTTCTGTGGCCTTCTGTCGTCTGGCCTGCCCTCTTATGAGGCCTTCTGTGGTCTGGCCTGTCCTCTTCTGTAGCCCTTTTGTGGTCTGGCGGGCCGTCGGAGGACGCCAGCGCCACCACGTCATCGCTGACGCGTCATCGGCGGCGGCAGCGTCAACAAACAGGCGTCTGCGGCTCACAAAGCGGTTCAGAGAGGCCGAGGAAGGAGGTAGGCGGCGGCTGAGGGCGTCCCGGGAAGTCAGCAAGGGCGGCAGACCACCAGCAGTGCGCCCCCCCCCCCCTGCCACCGCCCCTCCGCCGCCGCTGCCCCCCCCCCCCCCCCCTGCCGCCCCTGCCACCGCC
>JARFNZ010138447.1:0-10673 GCA_031763405.1 Balanus nubilus
GCCACCTGGTGGTGATCACAGTGATGTCATCTGGTGGTGATCACAGTGGTGCCGTCTGGTGGTGATCACAGTGGTGCCGTCTGGTGGTGATCAACAGTGATGCCACTTGGTGGTGATCACAGTGATGCCATCTGGTGGTGATCACAGTGGTGTCATGTGTTGATGAGCGACAGTGGTCCCATCGGTGATCAGCAGTGGTGCCATCTGGCGTCTGGTGGATTAGTGGTGGACGTGGTGATCAGCAACGGTGCCATCTGGTGGCGATCAGCAGCGGTGCCATCTGGTGGCGATCAACAGTGGTGCTATCTGTTGGTGATCACCAACTGGTATTGATCGACGATGCTAGTGTCTGTCATTGGCGGTTGTACCGTCCAATGGTGGTCAGCAGTGGTGTCTTCCGGTGGTGTCGGTGGTCAGCAGTGGTGTCTTCCGGTGGTGTCGGTGGTCAGCAGTGGTGTCTTCCGGTGGTGTCAGTGATCAGAAGTGGTGACTTCCTATCTGCTCGTGGGCCGTAATTTATTACCTGATCACCAGGTAACACGCTGCAGCAAATCTTTACACTGCCCTGTGTACCTACTGGTAGGGAATCATGAGATAATCGAGATCCCGTGTCCAAACTTCCGCCTCCCAGCTATTTCCGAAGACAACGCCATCGCCCTTCTCTCAATGTCAACATCCAATAAAATTGCATTGTTTGGAGTGGGGAGAATCGGTTTTATTATAACGAAACTCATGTTTGAATCCAGCTATTGTGTTCTTGAGGCAGCTCTCCTGATACAGAAAACGTTGGCAAACTACGGTGCAGAACAAACTGGACCATAACCGATGCTATCAGCGCGAGTTCGTTTGACACTTGACTTTCTATATCAACACAGCACATGACTGGACTGTTAACACAGCATCGACATATCCCACAAGAGACGCGCGACGGAAGCCTTTGTGTAAACACACTCCCGTCTCGTATGAGTGGCGCCACTCGAGTGGCCACAACCGCTGACGCGCCAGCAGCGTCCGACTGAGCGCTCTCAATACATCCCTGTACTGTCCATCATACAATAGCGCTCTCCGGCGACAAGCTCGCACAGACTGGCTCTGTTCAAATTCGACTCCTTTATTTCAACAGTCCATAACAGCTTAAACTACAGTTGTTTTTGTTGCTGGCGGTGGCGCGCTCTCGAGGCACCACGTAAGCTCCGTTTGGCGCTGATATGGCGGCGGCGGCCGGCGCGGTCGGTCGGGTCGGCCATCACGGTACCGCTATCAGCCAGCTATCACGTGCAGGGGCGACTGGAGGCGGACAGACGGAGAGAGAGAGAGCGAAAGAGAGAAAGAGAGGGAGAGGAGGCGACAGAGGCAGAGAGAGAGACAGAGGGGAGAGAGAGTCGGGCGGACAGGGAGCAGGCAGGGAGAGCGGCGGCGGCGGCGCGGTGCGACGAGGGCGCCGACTAGCGGCCGACTGGCGAAACACAGCGCGCAGACCAGGGCGCGGTCAGATTACGAGGTCCAACAGGACAGTACGAGGCTCTTCGCGCAAAGACCAGTCGCAAACAGAAGCGCGTCCACGCAGCCAGGCGCCTCCCCTAACTCGACGGCACTCTCTTACAGTAACCCCTGCCTGCAGACGACCACCGGCCAACAGAGCAAAGGCACAAAACCAATCACGTGACACAAATCAAATCGGATCTTCGCGCTCGGGGTGCAAGACGAATGGGCGTCGGGCGGGCATACTGGTTAGTCACGGAGACAATATTTGATTATACGAATCGGCTACGGGGAGCGCAGACAGCCGGTACACAAGAACACCGCCTGGACGAATGTACAACGTTCAGTACCGCAATGAGCGATTATAAAACACGAGTCTACACTAGAAAACACATATAATGGTACACATGTACACTGAAGCGCGTACAACCGCACTTGAAAACATAACAAGGTCCGTGGCTCGATGCGGCAGGGCGGGATGATGTGTGGCATGTGTGAGTATGTGTGTGGGTATGTATGCATGTATGCATGTATGCATATGTGTGTCGGTGCATGTGTCTCTGTATGCATGCCAGTGTATGCAGTTGTTCCTGTATGTCAGTGAACGTGTCTTTGCCAGCGTCTGTTGCATGAGCATGTCTGTCTTAGTCTGTATGTGTGTGTGTGTGTATGTGTGTGTGTGTGTGTGTGTGTGTGTATGTGTGTATGTTTAGATGTTGTCGTAACTATGTGTGTCAGGGCTCGTGCATGTATGAGTGTATTGCGTGTGTATTGCGCGACACAGCTCGCGCTACCTAAGCGTGCAGTGTGAGCCTTGTGCAGTTATTGCAGTGAGCAACAGACGCCCCAGGGGGCTGGCGTCTCGGCACCGATGTGGTGCAGCGGGTGGGGCGGTAGACCGCGCGGCCGCGGCCGGGCCTCAGGGGAGGCCAGCGGGCTGCCGCCGTACCCCTCGTCCGCCTCCACGCCGGCCTCTGGGCAGATGACCGCCTTGGATGCGGGGGCGGGGGCGGCGGCGGCGGCGGCGGCGGTGGAGAACAGGGCACTGTCTCCGATCAGCTGCCGGTCGCTGGCGCGGTGCAACGAGCCCACCTGGAGCAGCTCCTGCGCCAGCGACGCCCGCGGCGGCACGGCCGGCGCAGGTGAACCCAGCGCCCCTGTGTCCAGCTCCTCCGAACCATCACTGTCACCACTGGCGGTGACGCCGGCCGGGGCGGCACCGTCCAGCGGTACCGTCAGCACCGCGCGCTCGTCCAGGTCGACGAGCTGGAGCACGGCCGGCGGCGAGGGGGGCTCGTCCAGCGCCACGCCCAGGGAGTAGTAGGCGGCGGGATTGAGGCGCGCCGCCGGCGCCTTGCAGCGGTTGGCAACCCTCTCCCCCGCGCCGGCGCTACTGCGTCGCACAGGGGAAGGGTTGCCTTGCGCGTTTTTTGACTGCGCTGCGGGGGAGGTGGCGGCGGCGGGGGCGGCGGTGTCAGCGTCGCTCTCCCAGTCGGCGTCGTCGCCGTCGAGGTCCGAGTAGTCGTCGCCGTCTGAGTCATCGGCAACGACGAACACGGCCTCGGGAGACTGGTCCTTGAGCCAGCCGCGAACGGCCGAGCTGATGGACCGGTCTGAGAGGCTGGAGGGTGGAGAGGGCGGCGGCGCCCCGTCCGGGGGTGGTGACGTGTCCGGCGCTGGGGCCGCCAGGTGAGGCTGCAGTGAGACGGCCACAGCCGGCTCAGGAGCCTTCCCCGACACTGACGGGGTTCCCGCCTCAGCCACCGACTCCGAATTGGCCACGTTGGAAGCGCTGGAGAGAGCCTTCGGCGCCTCCTTAGAAAGATCAGCGGCTACACCGCTGGGAAGAACAGGAGAATAAGCAGTGTCTTTCGGTAAGCTAGCTTCCGCGGAGGGTGCTGCCACGTGGTGTGCCGATAAATGAGCCTCTGCAGAGTGAAGGTCCACTGGACCTTTTATCAAGCTCCCTTCCTTAGAAAGAAGGTTAACATCAGGGACTGCGCATACTTCTATCGCAGCAGTCGCCGACACAATCTCTTCAACAGCTGGCTTCCCGACGGTCGCCTCTTCCTGAAGTTTGCCGGAGAGCTCCCCTAACCTCTCCTCGGAGGACCTAAGTTGTCGTTCCTCGGAGGAATCCTTCCCGGCGAGCCGGCCGGTCTCCTGGGAGCCGACCGAGCCTGGCGAGCTCTCCCTGTCTCGCTCGCTCTCCGTCTCCTCCAGTATCACCGTGCGACGCAGGTCCACCGGCTGCGAGAGGTCCGTGAACGCGCATGGCGCCACGGGCTCGTCTTCAAACTCTGCCACCACCTCCGACACCTGCGACGCGCACGAGCTCTTCCGGGACGCCTCATCGGTCGGTTCGCTCGTCGGCGGCGCGGCACCTGTGTCTAAAAAATCACTCGGCGGCGGCGGCGAAGCGGCTGGCTCGTCGAGCAATTTGTCCTCGTACACGAACGAGTCACAGCTCTCTGCGTCGTCGTCATCATCGACGAGGTCGCGCTCCGGCGAGTCGCCTTCCGAGGCGTCGTCCGCCAAGTCCGTTGCGTCGCGTCCGCTGACGGCGGCGGGCTGCGGCGGGTCGCCACAGGGGAGGCCGGCGTCAGCGACCCGCTGTACCTGGGACAGGATGGCCGCCTCGAGCGCAGAGACGGCCGCAGGCTCGTTTTTTGGCTGGCTCTTGGGCTGTGGAGGCGGCAGCTGCGCGGTGACCGGCGCGGGAGGCTGCGCGGTGACCGGCGCAATGACTTGCGCTAAGACTGGCGCAGCGACCTGCGTGTGAGGCTGCGCGATGAGCTGCGGGGCGGCCGCGGTCGGCTGCATGTTGAGCTGCGGGGCGGCCGCGGTCGGCTGCATGCTGAGCTGCGGGGCGGCCGCGGTCGGCTGCATGCTGAGCTGCGGGGCGGCCGCGGTCGGCTGCATGTTGAGCTGCGTATCCAGCTGGCGGCTGAGCACCGTGGCTGCGCTGTGCAGCAACTGGCCGTCACGTGACCCCGTGTCGACCGACACGGCGCCGGTCACGTGGCCGCGGTCGCCGGACGGCCGCCGCTGCGGGGAGTCGGGCAGAGAGACGTCGCTCTGGACACCCGAGGACGTCTGGTCGCTGACGGGCCGGTCCGAGGTCTTGTGCTCGGCCCGCACCCGGCCGCCTGAGGCGCTGGAGTCGGAGCAGATGGCGGCACAGTCGGGCGTCGGAGGAGGCTCGCGGCAGCCGTCCGATCCGTCGTCCGTTACCTGGGGAACGGCGCCCGGTCAGTAGGGGTGCCTAGCATACGCACCGATGTGTCCAAATCTGCTGAGCACTGACTTGTGACTAAGGGCAAGTGAAATAAAAAGATCACGAATACTTAGGTACGCCAGAAAATAAAAGCTGATTTTCGCACGTCATACCTTTGATGCAAAACGATGTTTATCTTGCACGCCAAATGAGACATGTGGTTCTTTGTTGCCGATGAAGGCGATTCGAATTCAAACGTTGCCCGACCAGTGAATGGTAAAAGCTGATCCAAGAAAAACACATGCTAAATATAGCTTGCCAGCGAATCCCTCGCTTGTTCGAAGCATTCCAGATGAATGAAAAGGCCAACGATGCTATCACGTGGCAAGAGTGATCGGTAAGAAGTACCAATAGCTCTTCCAGCATTACTTTAAGCTACAGCTATGTATTCACTGAACGCATGCGTCATCTTCGTTTCATAACCTTGCTGATATTTGTATTTTCTATAAGCACATAGTTCACCATCACGAGTCAGCGTACGCAAGACTCGAAGAGGTTAGTGTCATGTGGTCATGTGGTCAGTACTTACCCCACTGTCTACGCTGTTTGTCTTCTTCTTCTGCTTCTTTTTCTTCTTTTTGAGGCGCCTCGTCTTGCCCTCGTCTCCCGGCGACGTTTGTTGCTCCTGCTCGGCGTATTCTGAAACAACAGAGAACATAAGTCAGCATGGAAAAGCGTGGGCGAAAAGCTAGTAAACTGCCTCAGCTTGAGAGACGAAGTCGAGCACCAATCAGAGCGTAGCAGTTATCAACATCCTACTCAGGATGCAGTCGACTGGCCCAGCGACACAAATCATTGGCCGTTGCATGACATTCGGCAGCGCAATGTCGATTCGCGATCATCTTCATTATTATCGATGTTCCGACTATAATCGATCATCCTTCAAACCATGCTGCAAACCATTTCCTTGATGCACCACCGCTCTCAGTCTCCAGTCGCGAAAACAAACTTTGTTAACGGCGAAGTCATAAATTCCGCAGACTCATGCTTATGTGCTTGTGCAGCAAAAACCTTCAGTTAGTTTTACATCTGATGAGTTCAAACGGCGGGATTTTTCCTGCCCGACGGTAGGCAATGTAAGCAACACATGTCATCTTATGAAAAAATGGACGGTACACAATACACAACCACACAAAGAATGGGCAGGCGATTGACTCACACAAATGACAAGGCATTTCACAGCCACAGAACACGAACCGAGAAGGGATAGACTTAACAGTAGACTGGTACATACAACTATTCCCCTGTTCCGCTCTCATGTCAAGAGAAACGCACGGTGCTCTGCCAGGGCCAACGCCCCTCCCGAAAACAATCGGCCTTCCACAAACACGTGACACACCGTCTGAGCGCCCATCCCGCCGAGGTCCCCGCCAAGCAAACTCACATCTGTAAACCGCTCCCGCTGCGCCGTTTCCGCCTGGGTCAACAGAGCGGTCTAAACACCGCCACCGCCGCTTACCGCCCTCCGACGCTCGTCACCGCCCCTCGCCGCTTCTCACCGCCCCTCGCCGCCCGGAACACGCCACGACACAGCACCACTCAGAGGTCAGCCCACACCGGCAGCGGGGCACGTCCCCGGCCAGCGCAGCCTCTCCGCGTCGCCTGCACTGCTGCGCTCTGAGTCTGACGGCCCGGGGGGCGGCTGCTCCAGCGGCAGCGGCGGCAGCGGCGGTGGGGCGCCCATACCGTGCTAATATTGGCCGGCGGGGCGGGCGACGGCGGGCGGCGGGCGGGCGGCGCTGGCAGCGGGACCGAGGCGGCTGCCAAGCCTAACGGAGATGAGCAGCGCTGGGAGCGGCCAGACCAGGGGCCCCGAACAGGTGATCAACATCGCCAGGTGGTGGCGGATTCTCGGGGTGGAAACTATGTGGTACAACCGAACGGTTGTGGCCACAGCGCTGTAGAAACATCGGAGTGCACAGAAAGCTAAATGGAATTATAGTTAATTATGTTCAACATGTTCGTTGTAGGTACGGAAGTCCGTACATTTTTGTTGTTGTAAGCTTCCGTATATTAACCATTGACACTTAACGCTTTGGTTGCAAGGTACATGTCCGACTTAGGGATTCGATTAGTCATTTTTATAGGCGCAATTTCGAAGGTCTCATTTAGTGTCATTCGCCAATGCCAATACGAAAACGGTTCATCAGACCGGCTGTCGGCTCGACATCACTCCACTGACGCCGGCTGACGTCAGCGAAGAGGCTGTCCCTCGCTCCTTGGTAACGGCCCAGGTCTCGGCGGATCCTGTCACCGCCCCTGCAGACGGCGCCACCGCACGGGGTAGCCCAGAGGGCGCTGTTTGGGACCTGCAGGGGGCGCTGTTTGGGATCTCCAGAGGGCGGTGCGGGCCGGCTCCAGAGGGCGGCACTACAGGCCACCAGGGGGTAAACAGGCTGTCCGTCGGCCAAGCTGTCCATCAGATATGTTCCCCGGGGAGCGGTACTGGCGCCATGCCTCACTTTATCCTGTGTCCTCACCCGTTGGTGCACTGGTAGCACTACATGGTCGAAGTCACAACAGGCAGGCTTCAAACGAGAAACAATCGCTATTTCAAGACCGAAACAAACGAGATAACAGCGAATTTCAAAGTAATGCATCAAGCATTGCAAGCTCTTGTCTTCGAGTGCCCTTCGGCATCCTTTAAAAGGAGCAGGGAAATAAGGTTAAGGTAGAGCTGTAACGCTTCAAACTCTTCTGCAATAGCAAAGGCAGCTATCAAAACGGGGGCACGCTTGAAGCCAAGAGTGGCAGATACCGCCCCAGATAGAGACAGCCTGCTCGATGACATCTCAGATACGTTGCCAGATGACGGTACCCCACCCCACACGGCCAACAATGAACCTGAGGTTGCAGTTCTGCTCACGAGGTGTCTCTGATGAGCTGCAGGCCGGGACGTTGAGGCAGGTCGTCGGCCCAGCAATTGCTGGCGGAGAATGCAAGGACGAGCTTATTACGTAACAATGGGTTGGCAACGGCTCCAGTTATTGACTTTCTGCACCACACACTGCGAAGTGCCCGAGCTAAGCGTAACCTTCAGCAGATCCAAAACAAGTTTCTAGATGCAGCAACGCAAAAGTAGGTACCGGAACATTAAAGAGGACGGCACGTAATATATCATAAAATAGACGTAAATAAATAAATCGATGAATAAAAATATCCAAAATAGAAAAAAAAATATATCAATAAATAGACCTAAATAATAATAAAAAAAACTGCGCAGGAACAGAAGCGACCCACATACCGATGCAACTCGAAGGTTTCCGGCACTATAAACTTATTTAAGTAGGGTAGGCGTAAAATGCCACGAGGTATGCCAAAGCGAAAGAATGTAAAAATAAATTTGAAATCCATTTGTTTTGAGCGTCTCTCTGTTTGGTGCCACAGTAGTGACTTTAAAGGATCAATGAAGCTTTTACGACGAAATATATAAACTTACCTAAAATGGAAAGCATCACGCCTTCCAATTGTTTAATATTTCCTTCTTCGAAATTTTTATCTTTAAATAAGCATCGAAATCGTTTTCATAAAACTATAGCGCGTTGTTCAAGTTAATGTGAAACGAATTTGAGGAAAAAAAACAATGAACGGCTAAACTATCCGTAATAATTTTCTTTAGGTGGGTATATCCTTTACGTTTATTGAAGTTTAATGTGAAACGGAATTGAGCAAAATAACAATGAACGGCTTGAGTGTCCGTAATAACTTTCTTTAGTTAGGTATATCCTTAATGTTTATTAAAAGTGTAATGACTTCGTATTTGTTGACATAATTGCTGTTGCTTAACTGCCGTGGTTGTAGGTTAATATCCGTTCTCAATGTATTTTCGGAGCGCTGAAAATTACAACAAAAACTTCGTCATGATAGCTCAATCGCATAAATTTGAATATATCCTATTTTTATTTATTAGCTTATATAACTGTTTTACTGTCAAAAATATCCGAACGCTCTAATAAGTCATTTTAATTTAACTATCAGTTTCAGGGGCGGTTGAAACCCTGGCCTTTGGCAAAGGAGAAACTTGGCAAAGGGCCCACGGTTGCTCTAAAAGGGCCCTCGGACGGTGCCGAGAGGCTTTCCACTCAGGCCTCGAAAACACCCCTTCCGAATCCCAGGGGACCTATTCCGGCCTCCACAGGACCAACTTTGGCCCCGGATGGTCCTTTGCGACCACCCAAGGGCCCATTTGGTTACGAGAGGTTCACTTCAGCCTTCAGTGAAGACAAAATGACTTGCAGTTGACTTTCTCCGACAACCAGAAGGCTCTTCCTGAACTTTAAAGGGCCTTCTTCGCTTGGAGCCTTGGCGGGCCCTTAGGCCCAGAGAGGCATGACTCGGATGCCCACCTCCCCTGCGATCACCACTGATAAGTTTTACCTGCGCAAGAATGGAGCTCCACAAGATAGAGGTCGACATACGATGACAACAAGCCACCAAGTAATATCGATTAAAAATGTATATCGCAGTAATCATCCTGATCTTCGTAACAATACCGCATTGCGACTGCGGGAACAGTAATACCAGCAAACGGCACTAACTAAATATTTATATTACAGCAATTGTGCTGTCCTTCATAACAGAACTGTCTAGCGACTGCCGACTGCCGTGTTATTACGAAAGTTCTTCCTACTGTCGTTATTTTTCAATCCGGCCAGACTCCCGTTTGAAGTACCACCTGCTGTGCCTTTTAATGGTTTACTAAATATTTAAACGACCAGAGTCCCAATGTTAGGCGTTGAACATCCAAGTGTTATCTACACCTTTTTAGGCTCAATTTAGGATAAGTCAAGTGCAAATTCGAATAACTCAAATCCAAATCAGAAGATGTCAAGTGCAAATTAGAATACCTCAACTTCAACTTAGATTAAGTCAATGTCAAATTAAATTAAGCCAGATACAAATTCGACATTCCGAGGGTCAAATTAGGATAACTAAAAATCAAGTTAGGATAAGACAATCTCAGTTTAAAATAAGATAAAATATAAACTGAAAAGTCATGTTCAGTTAACGTGTTTTGACCACAGCGTCCACGATTGATAATTGCTGGTGTATGTTGTTAAATGTACTCATCTACCTTCAATTACCATGTTTGCCTACCAATAAAGCCACCTATGCTACTACATCTTATATTGTACATCTTTATATTAGGCTAAGAGTTATATTTATGTTATCCATAAATGCGATATACCCAGAGGAGCTGTTTTATCAGCTGTATTGTTCCGTTTAGAAATAAGATTTAAAGGCATTACAGATACAGCAACTCAAAGATTATTACAAAAAGCTGAGTATTTAACAAATGGCTACGACCTTGTCTCTCCATCATAGGTCTGCACTGTGCACCTGCATACACTTGCAACCGTGTGAAAGGCCTATATGCAAGCATTATCAGCCTTTAAATTGACATTGACTTATCCTAATTTGATTTTGAATTAGCCTTATTTGATCTTCGGTAAGTCGAATTTGTATTTGCCTCATTTGAATTTGACATTGACTTAATCTAACTTGATATTGAGTTATTCTGATTTGAACTTGGCATTTTTGCATTTGGATTTGAGTTATTCGAATTTGCACTTCACTTATCCTGAATTGAGCCTAAAAAGGTGTAGGTGGTCTGAAGATTGATGTCTGAGCGGGTGGAGGGTAAAAAGTTTGTTTCTTTTGTGCGCACCGATCCAATCGCGTACATACAAGAGTACATAGTACATAGGTGATGCGTATTTAACGGCGTTAAATCATTTTTATTTTGTATTTCGATGCCTTGTGATTTAACTGCATTCACATTTTTAGTAACGAAAGGCTATTACTAGTTTATGCTACGCAACGGTGTCTATTTATGCACATACCTACTTTCGGGGTGGCCATCGGGGGGGGGGGGGGGGGGGGGGGGGGGGGGGGGGGGGGGGGGGGGGGGGGG
>JARFNZ010138458.1:0-10673 GCA_031763405.1 Balanus nubilus
TGGCCCAGACTGGCCAGACCTGTGGCCCAGACTGGCCAGACCTGTGGCCCAGACTGGCCAGACCTGTGGCCCAGACTAGCCAGACCTGTGGCCCAGACTTAGTAAACTACATAGTCAGCTCGAAGCTGAATGTCACCGTAAAATGCGGTGAAGTGAGACATGAGCTACACACCATTTTAGTCGAATGGACCTGTGAAATCAATTACTCTTCAAGATTGATATTGCAGTTTTCGCGTAAATATGGAAAGCTGTAAGAAAAAAAAATGGGGAAAAGGCTCCAAACATTTTGTTTTCGCGGCTCATGCTACCAAAACGTATTAAAGTATTGTCTGCCAGTCGGTGTCATTGTCATATCGTTGTCATGTCAGTAGGTGTTATGTATTTGGAACCTGCATATATTCGAACTATATCTGTTAAGTGATATTTTGATGTTATGAATATATATGCACAAATGATTCAATCCGGGACATACGGGAACAACAGGCGAGTTTCACAAACCACAGCCGTTCATTCCTCAGTTGGAATTATGCCAAGTACGAAACATCTGACTTTGAATATATGTTTCCGAGTTTGTAATAATGCAGAATGGCTATGATGCAGTGGCGCCGCCATCGTGTGTGTGTGAGGGGGGGGGGAGGCCCCTGGTTCGCAACTGCAAGACTCAAGCTCAATGGGAGCGCCCTCCCAGCCGGTTGCTGTCTACTGGCTTCCCTAATCTCTGGCTGCATTCTCAAAATAGTGTGGCGAAGCACCAACTCTGATGACATGGTCAGCTGCCTCTGCCTCTGCTTTCATCCCCACTTCGCGATACCGGGGATATGGCGGCGAGACCATAAGCCGAAATGGGAGCACATGCACATCAAGCGTGGCCGATGTTGGCCTGGCTACCACACTTGTGCTTAATTCTAGCGAAAGTCCACTGAATATCATGAGTCAGCTGATCATGCAGTCAAGGTTCAAGACGGTAAAATACTAAATTTTAATGAATTTAAGACGGCAAAATCATGCCTAAATTAATTTGTAATATCTTCCTAATGGCGGATGGTACGTAAATGATAATGTATTAATTCTGCATCATTTATTGCTTAAAAGACTGGATGATATTGCTGATTAGCAGGGGTGCAGATTCTCCAGACAAGTTGAGGGGCTGTGGTTGGGAAAAATGGCTCAAAGTACCGTCAAAATCCTGAAGGGTAAAAATTTCTCCCCGGATTTGATCCACTTCCTTGCCAAATTTGGGGGGCTCAAGGCCAAGTTGAGGGGGGGGGGAGGGAAGCCCACCCAACTGAATACGAAACTACACCCCTGCTTAGTCCCTCCTGGGTACACCATCTCCGAACCAGCAGAATCCCGAAACATATACAGGCCTCCAATAAAAAGTGGTAGGTCGTTCGGAGCGGGGGGCATCTAGGTCAGCCTCTGCCCCGGCGGCACGCGCATGATAAATACGCAACCAGCCGACAGTCAAGCACAGGCTTCGACAGCTAGGCACGCATAGGCTTCCCACACCTCGCCTAGTACAGTGGGGAAGGGGCGGGACGGAATGTGGTCTGCGTAGAGACTAGGGAGCGGGTCTGGTATCCCGCGGCACGAGCGCGGGACACCAATAAGCGTTACCTCTGACCTCTATGACCTCTGACACATCAGAGCGGTGTCAGAGGTCATGTAACGCTTAGGGCTCGACTACTGCGTTCAGTGTCTGAGTGTAGAGAAGTTGAAGAATACGCCGGTTCATACGCATGTTTGTAGAACCAGGGTGTTTTTCCAAATGTTCTGGAAGATGAAAAGTTGTTAAACTCGGTAAGTTTTTTTAGATTAAATCAATACATTAATAATACAACATGAGATAACATTGTAAACAGATATCAAGATTATGCCAATTTGTAGAACAATCGCCATTCTACATTGTTTGCCGTTTTGTATTTGTATTTTGTTCCACAACTGATTTTTTTATAGAAATAAATCAAAGATTTAGGTACCTCTTTTCACGACTAGACCAAGAAGTGATAAATGTTTGACAAATTGTCCAAAATCCATTTGCAAACAAAACACAAATAAAAACGACAAACAATGTAGAATGACGGGTACTACAAATGGTCCTTTCAAATATTTCTAATTTTGGAATTTTAGTCCCCCAATGTAAAAAAATAGGAAAAAATGTACACAAAAAAAAAATATAGGAAATTATAAAAATAGGAATACATGTTAGTGGATTACCTATGAACGATTTCCAATACAAATTTCAAAGCAGTATCTCGATTTTTTACTGAGTAATGACTAAAAATGCGCAATGACCCGTCGTATCTGTTTCAAGGCCATGCTAGGTCAGGTCGAGCTGCATCTCAATGGCACAACATGTCTACCCACAAAATTTCAGGTCAATCGGACCCAAAAAAACATCATTCATAAGTTAATGCGATTTGGCATGGAAAATTCAAGGGAAATAATGACCTTTTCCGACAAAATATAGTGTTATGACTTGAAATAGGTAGAAGAGGCCAAAATATGATGTAAATTCATTACCTTTCGCATAAAATTGTTCCAAACCAAAGTTACAGCAATTTAAAAAGCTCAAGCGCTACAAAAACAACGGTTCGGTAAGTACTTGACACTGTTTACGGTACTTGAATGCTTTTGCCATCCGTGCTTGATTTAACTTTGAGTATGCTTGCTTAATAACCATCAAATTTGAAGGTGATCATGGCGTTGCCGTAACGCAACAACCACTTCTTCATTCATAAACATGTTTCGAATAATTTCCTCTAACTTTTGCCTCTTACCCTAATTGTTATTTCGTAACAACGATCTATTTTTGAACGTTTTCCGGCGGTTTTCAAGCAGTTTGCCAACACCATTTGAAGAAACAAATGAAAAAAACGTTAATGTTTCCAAACACAACTCAATGGTGCGATAAAACGCGCCTAACTTAAGCCAAAGTGCTATTAAAATATATATATTTTATGCTAAATGTTTGTGATGTAGATGTTTGAAAGATTCCTCTATAGCTTTTTAGGCCATACCTTTTGTTCGTCAAGGTAAAACTTCAAGGTCAAATTCAAGGTCAAACGACGGGGATCCACAAAAGTGTCCCAAGATATTGTCCGATCTTGGAAATTTTGGCACCCCAAAAATAGCCGGTAGAAAGTTGCAGCCGCACATCGAAAACCGTATTCGTTAAGGTCAAACTTTAAGGTCAAATTTAAGGTCAAACGACGGGGAACTGCAAAAGTGCCCAAAGATATTGTCTGATCATGGAAATGTTGGCACAAAAAATAGCTAGTAGAAAGTTGTAGCCGCATATCGAAAAACATTCGTCAAGGTCAAACTTCAAGGTCAAATTCAAGGTGAAACGACGAATATGGTTTTCGATATGCGGCTACAACTTTTACCCGGCTCCATTATGGTGCCAACATTTTCGAGATCAAACAATAGCTTGGGGAACTTTTGCGGTTCCCCGTCCTTTGACCTTAATTTTGACCTGGAAGATCACGTGCTATACAAAAAAAATAAACGTCATATTCGTGCTCCCCATGGTGAAACTGACCTTATATGTCATTTTGGAAGAAATCGATGATCGTCGCTGAAAAAGTCGCTGGCAAAGTCACCAACTGTGACACTTTTGAGGCACCCCTTTTTAACCTTCATTTGACCTTGAAGTTTGTCCTTGACGAATCTAGTTTTCAGTGTGCGGTTACAACTTTCTACTGGCTAATTTTGGGTGCAAAATTTTCCAAAATCGGACAATATCTTGGGGCACTTTTGCGGTTCCCCGTCGTTTGACCTTGAATTCGACCTTGAAGTTTGACCTTGACGAATATGGTTTTCGATGGGCAGCTGCAACTTTCTACCGGCTATTTTTTGGTGCCAAAATTTTCAAGATCAGACAATATCTTGAGGCAATTTTTAAGTTCCCGTCCTTTCACCTTGATTTTGACCTGGTAGTTCACATGCTATAGAAAAATAAACGTCATATTCGTGCTCCACAAGGTCAAATTGACCATATATTTCATTTTGGAAGAAATCGATCCTCGTCGCTGCCGACGTCGCCAAGTTCACGGACACGCGAACACGTAGAAGTACTGATCGCGCAGGGGCGGTAACAGGATTCACGTGACCCGACTCGACCGGTCGCACGTGCTGAGTACAACGCTGGGCAATTTGATTGACTAATTGGAAAGCCAACCCCTCTGCGCACCGCTCTTACCTAAGAGTGACATAATAACCCGTGACATGAGGTTTGTCACACAGCGTTGCCTCTCGGGCTTAACAACCACAGAAAATGGATGTGTCGGTACCGTGCAGCATTATAAGGAGCTATCATTCGCGAACCATCAGGTTTTCGCAAAGCTTACCAAATGTTGCAATACATACAAATATTTTTTAGTTTTACAGCATTTGCGTTTCTGGCGATAAAAACTAAGCAATCAACAATTACATATAATTTTATTATAATCACATGCTTATTCGCTCTCACACTTTTTCTTTCTCCCTCTCTCCTTCTCTCCCCTCCTATCTCCCTTCCTCCTTCCCTCCCTCCCTCTCTCCCCCTCCTATCTCCCTTCTTCCTTCCCTCCCTCTCTCCCTTCCTTTTTCCCTCACTCTTTCCCTTCCACCTCCCTTCCCTCTCTCCTTCATCCTTCCCTCCCTCCATGTTCTCCTTCCTCCTTCCCTTCTTCTCTCCCTTCCTCCTTCCTTCCCATTCTCCTTTCCTCCCTCTTCTTGCTTTCGCTCTCCTGTCGTCGTCCCCGTGGATGAATGCGCCGCCTCGCATTAATCCACGGTCGCCCTGTCCCAACAGAGCGGGACCCCTCGTCACCGGTCAGATATGCGAGCTGTGGGCGCTCTGCACGCCCTACCAGCACCGCAGGGGCGTTCCCCGGTCAGACAGAGTGGGGATGGGCAGATGTTCTGGCCCCATCTCCGACTCCATGCCCAGTTAACCATGATTCACCCTGCGGCACTGTGCGGGTCGGTCCTGACCCTCGACCTCCGTTTAGCGCTGTAAATCTCCCGTCTGGTCTGTGCGTGGCTTACTATAATGAAAAGCCTCTCCTTAGACCACACAAATTGTCCACTACAAACATGTGTAGCTGGTTGCTGTGTTAACATTGACCTCCCCTAGGTCGACTCAATGTGGACCTTCCCAGATCAGGGATGCACTCAGGCCCATGCTGCTCCAAACCAGGGTAGGGAGGTGAAATCCAACTTTTGGAAGATTTTAGAAAAAGTTAAAACTTTGGTAACATGCCACTTTAGAGGAAGTTGTAAAGTGTTACTTCTGATATGCCCAATGCATTTTTGAGCATACACCTTATTCCATCTAAGATCTTTGGTCTGTATTTGCATGAGACACTATAACCTACCACACAGTATGGAGGGGGTGTACACTGAAAATCTGAATTTTTCTTTGACCATCTCTAGCAGGCAAATGGTTTAATGTACTGGGGTAATGTTACACCAGTAAGATATCACCATAGGGTTCATTCTTTGAGTTGTAACAATATTAAAAGGTACACCAGAATCTGAATTTTTCTTAGACCATCTCTAGTGGCAAAGGGTTTTGTGTACCAGGGTAATATTACACTGGTGAGATCCTCTCACCATAGGGTACATTTGGTACAAGTTGGAACAGAATTGAAAGGCACTCGGAAATCCAAAATTGTATTTGAACATCTCTAGCAACCAAATGGTTGTGTACCAGGGTAATATTACACTGGTGAGATGCTCTCATCATAGAGCACATTCTGTGCGAGTTTGAATGAAATCGAAGGGTACCTATGATAATCCGTATACGAATCTGTTACGAATGCATTCATATTATCACAAAGGCTGCATACGTAAGATGCATCACGACAATCAGCGCCATATAGAATACCCAAGGTACTTAAAATAATAGAACAGCACGGTAAATAAAATAACTGTAAAAGCAGCAAAAACATGAAATCTGTAACATACCGATGACGGAGCACCAGCAACGTTTATATCAAGGCCGTATGACCTTGACCTTAACCTTGCATAAACCTGTTAACTTGCAGTAATAGGCCGCAATAGGTTTATATCAACGTGCACCGCGCACAATATCTATGGTGCATGTTAACTCGTACATTAGGGATGCGACAGAGGAATATAAAAACAGGATAAGAATTGTAAAAATTCAATACAAAAATTCGTGTTATTTTAATGGTAATTAATTTTAGTTGTCACATGTATAATTTTCTTCATGCACGACTTTTTAAAAATTTATATTAAGTTGTTTTTTATCGCCGCTAGGTAAGTCACCTACGCATAAAGGTTTTCATAATTGACGTGCTTCTTACGTTTCTGGCGCAGCAACTTTGTTTACACCATTGACTGGGGCAGACTGGGGAGAGGTGGGAGAGGCGGTTCTGGGGCATTTGGTTTGGGCCCGCCCATTTACCCCGTTTTGGATAAATTGGGACGATACACTTTCCCTGCAAAATTTCTTTTTGAGTTCCCTTTTCTTATACAGCATGGAAGAACTTAACGCGTCATCTCTGGACTTTGTAGAAGCATACAAAACAGCACTGCCAGATGAAAGGGAGAAGACTGTCAACGAGTTTTTGAGCCAACAACTGGCAGTAAAAAATGATTTGAGCATTGAATTTCCGCCTGGTGAGTTAACTTCTTACCTTAACTTTTGCTGTGTCATATGTATGAGATGTAACTTTACCCCATCAGTTTCTGAGCAACAACATTGCATATATTGAGATGTAAACTCACAACATTGGTGGGCACATGGGTGAACACATTTTGTTGAAAGATTTCTTCAGCACTCTATAATTATGGAAAATGAGACATTACGCGTACACAAGAAAAATCAAGTGTTACTTAAATCAATTTGAATAAATGACTCTGTGAGTTTCAAATCAATTAAAAAGTGATGCTTGTTGTTTTGTGTGTATCATAGGCATAGGAATGGGGGGGGGGGGCAGGGGGGCCCATGGCCACCCCACTGTATGTACTCTCTCATTTCTTCAGAATAGGGTCCTGAAGAAGACTTCCAACAAAATGTGTTCACCCCTGTTATGTTGTGAGGTTCCATCTCAATATATGCTATATATTTTTTGGATAATACTTATCTTAGACAGCATTATTTGAACTACCCAGGTGTTGTGAGGACAAAGGCCATCAAATGAGAGGTGTGTGTTACTACTGAAGTTTTGCTACCAGCCAAACTTACCATAGTTATTAAATTGAAGTACCTAGCTCAAGGAGAATGGACAAAGTCACACACATGGCTATTTTTTCAGAGTTGGAGTGGTTCAATGTAAAAGAAGCTGTAAGCTTTGACAAGGACCTGGATGACAAGCTTGTGGTGTTGGACTTTTTTACCTATTGCTGTATCAACTGTCTGCATATTTTGCCATCTCTGCATCAACTGGAGCAAAAACACTCAATTGAAGATGGGCTTGTTATTGTAAGTAACCTTACTTTATGTGAATAGTTTCCATAGATATGACCAGTGGTAATCCAGATGGGTGTCACAGGGTCATGCCACTGCACCCATAAAGGCTCTGAAACCATGATTTGCCCCCCTCCCCCCCCCCAAATGATCAGACTTATTGGGTGTAATGGACAGTTTTAGTGTAATGTCTATGACATTGAATGGAAAAATCAGCTTCATTTTGAGGATTTGCCCCCCCCCCCTAAAAAAGCTGTTGGATCTGCCATTGGATATTATTTATATTTTTAGGTAGCTTCACTTCAGTAATTCATTTTGTCATGTTGCTTGCCATTATTATAGTTGTAACTTCAGAAGATGTGACAGCATAATATATATTCTTATATTTTCTTTCATAAGGCAACTATATCTAATGTAATTGTTGGTGTTTACTTATTGGTGATGACTAGTGATTACCTGCTAAAGGCAGTTAAATGTTTTATATGTTTCATTATGCATATGCATTAGATAATAACCTGACATGTCTCATGATAAGCTGAGCCATTCTGCTGCTGCTGAATGCTGTATGAGGGCTGATTGGTGATCTTGTCATTTACCATTGCTTTACTGATATGTCACTATCACATCACCAACCTGCTGCCAGGTTGGTGTGCACTCAGCCAAGTTTGAGAATGAGCGTGTCTCCTCTAACATCGCGTCGGCCCTGGAGCGCTACGGCATCCGACACCCGGTGGTTAATGATGCTCACCTGCAGCTCTGGAACAAACTAGACATCGCCTGCTGGCCCACACTGCTCATTCTCGGTAACAATCTCACTGTTATGACTCGCCGTATGTAAGGTTTTAATCGAGGCATAAGGTGATACCATGTCATCAATTAATTCTCACATTTTGTAGTCTCTCCAACCCCGTTACTCATTTGTCGTTTGTCGCCCATCGCCGCCGGTGCTGCCGTTTGTCCTCGCACTGCTGTTAATGCCACTGTTGTGGCAAGGTTCAGTCTGTGTTCCTTCTGACTGCTCCCCCTCCCCCCTTCAGGCCCCGGTCGGCAGCCGCTGCTGCTGCTGATCGGGGAGGGCCACGCGGATCTGCTGCGGGAGTTCACGGCGGCGGCGCTGCGGCGACTGTCGGTGGCCGGCCGGCTGGGCGGGGGCGGCCTGCCGCTGGCGCCGGCCTCCCACCTGGCCGCCGCAGGGCCGCTCCGGTTCCCCGGGAAGCTGTGCCGGCTGGACGAGAGGCGGCTGGTCATCAGCGACACGGGACATCACCGGCTGCTGGTCACAGATAACAGCGGCGCTGTGCTGGTAAATACCGAGAGGAGATTCTGGAGTTGTGTTGACGTAACCGTGGAATTCACCGTGATAGATGTTCAGATATTTTATAGATTATATTTGCCTTCATTGCAAAACTGTGTCGCTAGGTAGTAAGAGTCCGGTTTTTAGCGGAGTCACTCGGTTCCCCTCCCTAGTTCGATACAAGAGACAATAACGATGATTGATGAATGGCAGTGGTAATATTGTCTTAAAGCCCAGGTTCCACCCAGATTCTCATGATGACCTTCGCATGTGTCCTCCCCTCCGCTGCAGCGTGTGGTCGGCGGTCCAGAGGCCGGCTTCATTGACGGCAGGCTGGGCGAGTCCAAGTTCAACAGTCCCCAGGGGGTGGCCGTTGACGGGGACGTGGTCTACGTGGCCGACACGGAGAATCACGTCATCAGGAAGGTACGGAGGCGCGTCGGCCGAACGACAGCTGCCAATATAGTATACTTCCCTATGTTTGTCATGTCTGCTTCCGTCATGTCATTTGTTACATGACGATGACAACCCTGCGTTGGGAGGTGCAGGTGGCTCAGTTGTTAGGGTGTTGCGCTCGGAATCTTTGCGTGTCCGGTTCGCGTGTTGCTAATGGCAAGGTTTTTCAGTTCATCCGGTTGAGTTGGAGTGAAAGACAAATGATAAATTAAAATAGTATCATCGTGGTGGATGTCCCGCCTCCCAGTGGCCAACACCTTATTATGTTTTAGTGGAGATGAGTCGACACGAATGAAATGTCCCAATATTAACTGTTGGTGACCCCAACAGTTGTGGTCTTCCACTATGCATAATGACGAACGCAAATGCCACCCTTATACTGCCCTCATAACTAAATACCACCCAAATACCACTCCCTGTCGTCGCCAGGTGGACCTCCAGGCTGACTGCGTGGAGACGGTGGCCGGCACGGGCAGTCAGGGAGAGGACCGCGAGGGCGGCGCGGCCGGCCCCTCCCAGCCTCTCTCCTCCCCCTGGGACCTCTGCCTGGTCGGGGATCAGCTGCACATCGCCATGGCCGGCCAGCACCAGCTCTGGACGCTCTTCCTCCGGGACGGGACGTTGTTCGGTAAACGGTCAGTTCGCTGTCGTGCTGTGTTTGTGGAGCTGCGGAGGAAATGACCGCTGCCATGTACTCTGTGGATATGATGTGAGGGAGCCCGAACTCTTTTCCTTTGCCGTACATGTTGTTGTAGTTGAAAGGTTGTTAAAGTGTATCAAATATACACACTACACATGTAGATAAGCGTAGACTCACACTCCGGACTTTTGTAACTGTTCATGGATTACGATACGCTTATTTGGGTCATTCTCGACCCTCCTCCCCATGTTACGCTATCTTAACATAAGGTTCCAATGGGTTACACAGCTGAAAACGAATTCCTCCTCCTGGAGCGTAACGTAATTTATGAGCAGCCCCTGTTGGCATTTCAAGCTAAGTTCAGCGACATAAAATATCGCATGAAAGACTCCAATAAAATGCGTTGTGATGCGTGTATTGTGGTCTCGCATCCTGATCCTTGTGACACCGGCCGTCTCCTCTCTACAGCCCGGTCTCGGCCGGCACGTGTCTCCGCCTGGCCGGCTCCGGGGAGGAGGCCAACAGGAACAACTCATACCCGCACCGGGCGGCGTTCGCGCAGCCATCTGGCCTGGCTTGGGACGGCGCGGCGGGCCGACTCTGGGTGGCCGACAGTGAGAGCTCCAGTGTGCGCCAGGTGGCGCTGGCCGACGGGGCTGTGAAGGCGGTCGTAGGCGGCGCCAGGGACCCCACCGTGAGTCATCGGCATGGGTGGCGGTCGATTTCGATGTTGGTTGTGATAACGACCATTACGTTTGTTTGTTGTTTATTTAACATAACATGAAAAAAACAAATACATAACATAAATAATAGGATTGGTGCAAAAGTCACAAATGACTTATATCGTGGCACCTCTCCTA
>JARFNZ010138469.1:0-10673 GCA_031763405.1 Balanus nubilus
GGGGGGGTGATGGGCTACTCAGCAAAAAGGACCGTTAGTCAATCAGACTTGCTATTGCAAATATATAAGCTTCTTAAAAGCGTCGGTATGGGTTGGGTCGGGCCCGGAATAATATACGAATTCCACACACCGCCTCATGCGTCGAGAATATCAAATAACCATTTGTAGCGCATCGACATTCCTGCATCTCACGAATTGTTGGAAATCATCGGCAGTTTCTGGGAAGATCTAAGTAGTTTCTTCGCTTTTGTAACTGATGTGATAGCGTCTTTAATCTCTCGAGATTAGCTTTGGACGGAAGAGCTTGTAAACTCACACTTATTTACAAAGAACAGTCGTCATTAAGCACACTAATACGGTACGAAACGTCATTCCGACCGATTGTTACTTTGTTCCTGAACTTAAGTGCAGCGCACTTAATACTCTGCCAGTTTTTGATCTGGAACTCGCTTTTGATGGTGTGTAACGATGCACGTGGCACATGCAGGTGGGAAAGAAGTGGACGCTGATGAAACATATGTTAATGAGGCTCATTGTAGAGCGCTAATGGCACCGATGGGACAAGAAGCGGGAAGGTGTAATATACGAAGGCGTCGTGTTTTCTGATGAAACTTTTGTTCTCACCTTTTTGTATGAGCGTGGACAAGGGATACGCGGTGCATAGTATATAGGGAAGAAAAATCTGACGAAATATCTGATACGGCAATCAATGAGAACCGTGGTGCTAATTAGATAGCGTCATATGACCGGCACGCATATGGCCGTCAAACGGCTTTCTGACGAAACAAATCAGTTTTCTCGTGCAAGTCTTCCTCATTTCCAGGCTTATCACGTAGTTTTCGTGTAGGCGGAGGATGCCTACGCGACAAGCATCGATATTAAGGTCAGTCTGGTCTGGTCCCCGTACTCTAAAGACATAGAGCCCGAGAATGAGACAACGGGTATGGGAGACAGATTCTCAATAGGTCCACAGCGTTTGCTTATTTTAAGTTAATAATTCTTATATTCCATCGTCGATCATTTAATCTGATTTGTAAATAAGCTGAATAAAACGACGCCGTTGGGACATAAAATGGCGCCGGGTACACTACCTTATACTCTACTCTCCGGACATAACGCCAACAATTCCTCCGACTTCACAATCTGACAGCCGGTCTGCAGGCGGCCGGAGAGCGACAGCCGGTATAGGTATCTCGAGTGGTGTTCAGGTCACCCGGATCCAACACTGGTGGCGATTCATCCTCAGACCGACCGTTCGCCGACGTCCTCAAGGCTTTTCATCGTCGAGCCGTCACCGGTGCCCTTGAACTAGATTCGAGCGAAACGTCTCAGGACATGCGTCTGAAATAGAAGATGGTCTGTGCCTTACCGCCCATAAATGACATTTCAAGGCTCTCGTGCTTGACCTTTGGTAAACTTTTGCGCAGCGCACAACGATAGGTATAAATTTAGCATCCTCAGGAAGTAGGTGAAATCAGAAGAGTCATGTTAAGTAGGTTCTGGGGAGGAAGTGGTGGGAAGTAGGTACCTACTGATTAGGTACCTGGGCCGAATCTTACCAGTACAGTGCCGTGAATAGGGCCTTTGCCGTGAATACAGCCCATTCACGGCAACGGCATCCTACCAGTTGCTGTCAAGTGCCTTGGATCTCTCTATTCACGGCATTCTATTCACATCATGCCGTGAATGGGCATCAACGGCATTTCGGCCGTATTTTTGCCTTGGTTTTGGCTAAAAATGCCGCGAATGCAGCAGGAGAGACACACATAAGCAACCGACTGTCGTTTTGGTAAACGCCGATGACGGTCGCATTCACGGCACGATTGCTTGAATTAGGTGCAGTGAATAAACCGCCGTGAATGCTATCCACGCATATGGCTGTAACATATGCACCCCCGTATACCTCACAATCAAATTCACGGCCTTGAAAATTTTGCCTTATATCTTGTTGCGGTTAGTCATTCGGGTAGCTACGCAGCAATGACGTGGGTCGTATGCATAATGAGGCAATGACGCTTTGCTAGGAACTTAATGATTACTTGAAATTGAAAACGTAGCGCGTTCCACCTTACACAATGGGAGTTAAATGACATAGAGCATCACGGCTTTCCCACTCCATCCCACGCAACGTAGCTTCAAGTTGATTTACCTTCCTGTGAATACCTGCAAAAGGCATGTTGTGTTTGGTGGACGTCTTCGCTCCATACCCGAAACGTACACTGAGGCGGATGGAAAGATTTACTTTTCACAGCCAGTCAATTGGCAAACAATGTACAATTTTCCAGACCCCTCGTGAACAACTGCAAGTCTCATAATAGCTTCACATCTACAGTAAAGTGACGCCACTAGGCATGACGTCGTTCGTACGTTACAGTGACGTCACTAGGCATAAAATCGCTTGTTAGCGGTGCTTCATCGCAAGGGAAGATGCAAAGTCACAAATATTTTTGTTTTGTTTTGCTGTGTACAACTAATATTCGCGGAGATACTGTAAAGGGCAGTGCCTAGACCAACATGGAGTCCCATATCAACTCCCTCTTAAAATAATAAATATGCGAATAAAATGAGAACACCTCACGCACTCGACGCATTGGACGTTATTTCTGTGTTAGGTAGGTACTTGGGGAGCATCGACACAACTGTAGGCATATAGTGCGAACGCCTCCATAATTGCCTGCTACCGTTCCATTTAGGATCGAGCTGCAGCGATACCTGTGCCCAACTAGGGTGCCGTCGACACCGGCCGTCTTCATAAGGCGTAGGTGCGGCTCTGCAGACACGTCCTCCGTTAGCACGCGGGCGCGTTGCATGTGACCGACGCGCACCCGCTCGGACATGCACGCGAACCCCAGAGCATCCGGCGCATAGGCGTATGAGCCTAGGGGGGGAGGGGGGGGGGGAGGGGAGCAAGGGGGGGGGGGGGCAAATCCCCCCCCCCCACGTCGTGGGGGGGGGGGGGGGGGGGGGGGGGCCCCCCTCCTCAACTATTGAGTCTCAATATCCTGTCCCAAAATTACGAGGCAAATTAAAATTGAAATATTTATCGAGGTTTAAGCGCCGAAGGACAGTCAAGAGTCGAGGGCAGTGTGTGTCAGGACCCTTAGGTCCTTGATGTGAGGTGCCTAAACGGAACTGAACAAATTCAGCGAAATGCTTAACAATTGGAACGTTCCATCATTCCAAACATGTTAATTTTGAACAAAGCCATTTCTTACAAAGCATTGCACAATTTTAGTGACTTTCGCGTTATTGCATCATATTTAAATAAATAAAAGTGGGAGTCAGGACAAGCCAGAACAAGCACTATTTAGTGCAAGTCCTGACTACGCTACTCCGTCCATTTAAACGGCTTGGACTAAATTTAGCAAAAGTCTGAAAGGGTGCCGTTTTGAGTTTTGTCTGCATTAGTTCGCCCTAAATTGAATAAATTGAATCAAAATAGTTGATACCAGTGATACGAAAATTTGGATCAATATGGGCGATATGTTGAACATCCGATCTGGCGTGGTCTTATCTTCGTTGTTATTAGTTTTATGCAGTTCTGTCTACTCTACAAGTGATCCAAATCCAATTTTGTCTGTTCTTAGTAGATCATGGATGAAAACCGCCCGAGACCGCCACACGAAGTCATGCCTCGAAACTGTATGTCCAAAACTGGGCAGTATTTCCTACATTAAAATGCTGTGGTCTAAAACGGCGTCGTTTTGGGTTTGATACAGTTTGGTCCACTCAAGAGAATCAAACTGAAATCGTGGCAAATGAGTCTGAAACTGTTTGACAGATCTAAGGGAATGCTAGACCGTTATGCCATTCAATCCAGTCTTGTTGGAAACAGTGACTTTGAGTTTTAGGTATACAGTTTGTCTCATATAATTGCACCAAAGTGGACCAAGCAAGATATGTTATGAGCAATATGGACTTGAACAATGGTTTGTCTCGATTCCCCAACAATCCAAAAAGCGTCAACTTCATAAACACTTTGTTCAGATGCTTTACAGACTCAACGCAGCTCTGGCTTAAACGCAGATTCCCGACATGACCTCTGGTAGCAGCTGATCTTCAATGCCTCTCGAGGCGGAAGATTTATGGGGGTGCCCCTGGCCCCATTGTATCTACTAAAACCTTATGACACGGTGACCAATTTCATTTTTGCTCGCATTTTATCTGACCTGCGATAACCCGTGACCACTCGTATACAGTACAAGTATGTTCCCATCTACACATTGTCCAAAACTTTCTATTGCTACTAGTGTGTGTTTGAAATTGGCTAAATAACTTCGGGTATGCGACATCCAAAGCAGTAAAATTGGTTGTGTGTGGTCACATCGGTCGCGTTATTGAATATGGGCATTGCATTAAAAGATAAACTTTAAAATATATCCGATCACACTCCCCCCCCCCCCATCTAGGCGACTCTTGACTTGTCATGCAACGAAATGTGACCTTTGAGCTACGAGTCCTTGCTTTGAAACCCCCCCCCCCCCAAACTTAAAATGAGTTCATACGCCCCTGATCCGGCGACCTGTCCACTGGGGGTGACGGGCAGGGCTGCAGTCGGCAGACGACGACAGACCCGGCTGCCGGTGTCGCCCTATCAGATTCGGCGTCTGGTAGGCGCCGAATGCGTGGAGAAAACACCGATGTTCTGTCCACAGTCCACACTCAAGGTCCCACACCCGCCTTGAGGAAGTACGATGGTTGTGCTTCTTCTTCCGCCTTTGTCATGAAAATGTTCGTCCGTATCTACATGTTTTATTATATTACCTAAAACGTGTTTCAATGCCAGCATCAGTTCACTGGGTGCTATTGAATGATTGATGCTAGAGTTAGTAAGTCAAGCGAAACTTATTGAATCTTCCTAGTTTGACGGCGTACAAATCTCTATTCATAGCCGGCGCATCTCGTTTCGAGCGTAGTTTCGCTCTATGAAAAGGCTGGAACTCTGACGTCAATGATCGTATCAAACGCACACATCAGTACAAATTCAACGTAAACTTAACAGACTTCTGGTCGCTTTTCTGACCTCAGTCGGCCAACCAGTTTTGTCCGGTGTGGCCTAAGCCAAACGCTGCCGGCTGGTAAATCTCGACCGAGTGTCGTATCTTTTACATGCCCAAGCTGCCCCATTCGCTACCCCCGGCAGTTATTCCGGTCTCCGGAAATGGTTTGTTTCCGCGTCATGAGCACCATTTTCACAGCATGCTGCTCACGTCACAAGATTCCAATACACATATTCACGCCTTTGTCCCGACAAGCACTGATGATTGGGTATGTAGGGGAAAGCGGGGCAAAAGGAGGCACCCGGGTAAGACGGCCACGATGCCTTTTCTGCATGTTATCGCCAGACAATTGTAAAATTATGGGGTTAGATTTTAGGCTTACCGGAAGTGTAACTAAATGAGTTGCACTAGTCCTCTCAGCGGACTCTCTCATCTTCAAATAATACGAAAGGAATAGGCTAAGATATGTTTTGTTACTATTTTTATCGGTTTTAGAAAATAATTTATTCAAAGAACAAGCGAACAACAATTGCCAACTAGTCGCTATTTGATGGTCAGCACATGCAGAAGCTCGGTGAAAACCCATATATTTCCAAGCCCAGCAACTTTCGAGAACTATAATTTTGTCATAATAGTGCCCCTGAGGCAAAGTGAGTGGGGAAAAATAAGCACTCTGGCCAAAACGGCCACAACGTGGTCCGGTTAGCCGGAACGCAAGGTGGATACAGTGATAATGTTTGAGTTAAAACTGGCCACTATATACTGGCCATTATGGTACATTATTTTGGGCCGTGATCAACGATGTGAAAAGCCGTAGTAGGATGATAATTAAGGACCAAATTTTAAATGTGCACATCTAAATAAGCGTTTCCTATTCCGTCTCATTCAACACATTTGATTCGAAATAATTATTAGATTTTCGTAATAAAAACCCGGATAAAAAAGACATTTATAATTATGGATGACAAGAGGATCTCCAGGGACAGCGTTATAATTATGGATGACAAGAGGATCTCCAGGGACAGTGGCCAACGAGCAGCGGGCTCAGGAGCAAAGTACATACAGCAGCCTCACTGCACACTCGTTGGTTTCATTGACAGACCGGATGATATGGCGGATAACATAAACACCGGATAACATAAACATTGTACTTACGGCGATAATGTGGTCCCTATGCGTTCATTGCCAGCCTAATGCAGCAATCTTCATGACAATATTATGAGGATAAGCGTACCAAGGTACCGTTTTCAACCGTTTAATTACGGTGAACAGTCACTTGGGAAAACACATCCCATGCATGCCTTGGAGGCCACATAAGCTGGTAACTGCTTTCGACATTACTTGTGGCATAATTCTAGTTCACATGTCATTAAAATGTATGGTGTATGGGTTTATCCATTTAGTCATTGACAGATATGTTTTTATGACGTTTTGGCGGAATATGTGCCGTCCAAGTTTCGCAACATTTTACATTCCTGATATACCTATCATAATTTCCTAACACCTGCAAAATCAGGTCGACAATCAATGAACAATGAAGATAAATTTTCATGACAACAAATGATAGGTATAGTTACGCACTGTACAGGTAGACGATGCAACTGCTTTAATTCACGGCACGTCATACACTAGAGAGACAAGCTAAACCCGTCCGTTCCAAGCAGGAGCGTCGCTACCGGGGGGGGGGTGGGGGGTCTGGGGGACGAGCACGCCCCAGGTTCATACCCTTTCCGGCACCCCAGGTTTCGCAAGACTTTAACTAGAGGTGCACATACACGGTTATAATTTTTGCAACCGAACCACCCGTAACCGTGGGGCTTGAATCCGCAACCGCCCGTAACCGTATGGCTCAAATCCGTAACCACCCGTAACTGCACTAGGCGAAATTTGTAACCGCCTGTAGCCACTTGTACTTGGGAGGTTAATACAAACATAAAGGAAGGAATAAGTATAGCGACCATAAATATTGCATAAATTACAAAATTAAATTCTGAAATAAATGAAAGCAAAGTTATTAAAATAGATTCCATCACAAAATAAAAAAGATCCTAGCGAGAGGTTCCACTATGATGTTTGTTTACATTTCTTTTGCGCCGCCAGGCAAAATATTAAAATTCGCCGCGGATGATGGACCAAAGACGGGCGGAATCCGACGACACGGTAAATGGCATTGCGTACTTAACTTAGCCATAGCTTCCGCGAATCGTGTTGATTCATGTTTTTCGAAAAATAAAGAGAGGACTGTGTTTGACCAAAACATAATTGAGGATAGAGCTTTGAACAGAAAACACGATGATGATATTATTTTGTTGGAACACTCCAAAATCCTAATTACATTTCTCCTTTAAATATCTTGTAGTGACGGTGCGATTTCAGTCATTCCAGGGTCTGTAAGGTTAGGAAAAGTACCTACGGTTTTGCTAAAACTAGTGCGAAAAATCAATCTTTGAATGAAGATTGCAGACGATTGAGGGCGAAGTTTTTGAAACGGACCGGAGCGATTGAACAGGAGAAACTCGCTCTATCACCTGTCACATTTTGTATTTTAGGTGACAATGTCCCTGTAAAGAGAATGTAAGGGTTTTTCCACTTCTTTTGGAGTTAACGATGCATTTCGACACAGGATGATAAATTATATACTAAATTTAAGTCATTTTGCTATGTCTTGTCTGTATGCAACGGAAAACACTCCGGAAGCTAGGTTTGCGCTCCACGAGTACTTGTTTGCTCAGCTAGACTTTTAGACCAGTATTTCTTCGAAACACGACGGAACACATGATATCTCCGGGTTTTCATACAATTTAAGAGACAAATGATATTCACGTAGATGGAAATTCACTTACGAGCACACACAATCGCTTGAAAGTGCAATAATTGCATTATTATTACATTTGATTAGCTACCGTACCTCAAAATGTTATCATTCTAAAAAGTCCTGGAGACTTATTCATGATTGTTGGCACTTGGTACTCGGCTAGCGACTTTTGCGCGTGTAATATTGAAGTAAAGATTAACTATTTAGAAACAACATTTGATAGATTAATCAAGGATTAAAAAGATAAACAAAAGCTGAAGAGAGAAAACAAATATTGTGTCATTTGCGATGCGATTGCCAAAGTTTTGGATTCGAGAATTTGAGAAACTCGTGAATAGAGAAGGGCATTAGGACATAGTGCTGGACAAACTAGTACATTTTACAGGTACTTACCATTTTCATGTCCAGATTCTAGCCTTCTTTTAAAACAGAATTAGGTAAAATTTCCCTAGAATATAACACTTACATATACTTTTAGCTGCATTTTTAAAACCCTTACGTTCCCTTTAATGCAGCTGGTCGTTCTTGATTAGTCTCATTTCGTTCAGGCATACTATTTAGAGTATCATGCATTCTATTTTTTTTTTTTTACATATTTGTAGATGTTTTTTGTATATCATGTAGTATTATGTTTTATCAAATGACGTTGTGTTCTGCGTCTGTAGAGCAATATACAATGGCAGGTCCTGAAAGTACTTCTGAAATGGACTGTGGATTGTACAGTGTGCCCCATCAAGTTTGAAATACCTCTGACGCCTCCCCCCTCCCCCCCCACCGAAAGCTGAAGTGTGCTGTGTCCCTGATCAAAATCCTGGCTACGTGCGTTCCGCTGTGGCGTTTCCACACGTCATCACTCGGCGGCTGGCGGTGTTTGGTGTGAACTTTACCAGTGCTGTGTGATGTGGGGAATTTTCGAGTTCTTCGCTCGTAGTCTGAGTAGAGGATGCCTGGATGAGGCCAATGACACCAATCCCGTGGGTGTGGCGCGTTTGTTTACACAGTGTCCGTAAAGAACCACCCAGAAAAGGAGAAAACGCCTTGATGAAAATGTGCTGTGGTTCCCAGACATCTAATTGTCGTAGAAAGCAGCACAAAGAACATCTTCACGTATATCGAAGTTTATCATAGCTGCAGGTCTATAGGTTGCTGAGGATCACAAGTCGGATTTGCTGATGACTGCAGTAGTCTGCATGGCCCGTGCATGTTATAACATATAAATTAAGCTTTTCTGTTACCATCTAACCAGTTTCCTGTAACTTTTTCATGCCTGTCGTCACGCGGAAGGTTTTATGGCACCATAGTCCAACTTTACCACTCCGTTGCTATTTGGCCACGCGCTAGTCATAAAAGTTGTGTCAATTTGCGGATCATAAACCGTGTGCGAGTTGCCGTTCCCCTTCCTGGTCACTTCTCGCCGTCACGCAGGAACCACACTGGAACAGGCTGCCTAGTCACGTTTCGTTCAATGGATTCTAACACACGTTCGAAACACCACGGGATCCGTGTCGGTTCCAAAGGTGCAGTTTGTGCTTTTGTGAAGTGTATGCATACGTAGTACGTACATACACCGTGTGCAGGTGTGTCAGGTGTAGATTTCGTGTGTTTCTTGGTGTGTGTATGTGAGATATACCTACCTGTGTGTTGTAAAGCACCTAGTTTCAGGCGTGCCTGCTATGTGCCTCCAAGTGTCCGGTGTATTTCAGGTGTAGCTTTTCTGTCTGTCCGTATAAGGTGCTAGTTCCATGCTGTGCAGGTTAATTCAGGGGAGAAGTGTTGTGTGCCTGACCGAGGAAGCAGGTGTAGAAACTCATGTCGGACCGAGTCGGCCGTTGTTACCGGCTGACCGTGGGCCTGTAGGCGAGTGTCGGTGTCAGGCGTTTTCACCTCATGCCTTTTACTCTAAACATCTGTCCGTGCCAGATGCAGGCACCTCGTCCCTTTAGGCATATGTCAGTACCAGTGTATGCCTTAAGGTGGGTGCCCGTGCCAGATGTAGTCACCTCGTGCCTGTAGGCGGCTGCCAGTGCCAGTGCGTGCCTTAAGGTGGGTGTCCGTAGCAGATGTAGCCACCTCGTGCCTGTAGGCGGCTGCCAGTGCCAGTGCGTGCCTTAAGGTGGGTGTCCGTGCCAGATGTAGTCACCTCGTGCCTGTAGGCGGCTGCCAGTGCCAGTGCGTGCCTTAAGGTGGGTGTCCGTGGCAGATGTAGTCACCTCGCGCCTGTAGGCGGCTGTCGGCGCCAGACACAGGGCGTAGGCGCGGCGTGCCTGCCTGCTCGGGGCCCGATCTGGCCGTGACGACTTCCCGCGGAGGCCGCATGAAAATGAGCGGCGCCGCCGCCCGGGCCAGGCGGCGAGGTCAGGACGCCCAGCCGCGTGACCCCGCACTGAGCAGCAGCTTCCGCCGGAGCCGCCGCGCGCGCACCCTCCACGCCGCCTCCGCTGCCCAGCCGCCAACGTCTCAACTATCACTGTAGCAAAGGTACGCGCGACTGACTGAGCGCAATTTGGCACTGCCAGGCAGAGATATTGCGTGCTGCCAGGGGTGTGACGCGAAACATTGCCAACGATGTGCTCAGGATGTGCCCAGATGTACACAGGGTGTGTCTAGATGTACCCAGATGTGTTAAATCTTTCTCTCGAGCCGGGCGTCCGGCGCAGCGCGGCGGGGCGCGGCCGTGACCCAGCGTTTGCCTCGCCTCGGAGCCTGAATGTAGCAGCGCTCTGCGCCGCGCGGCACAGCGCCGCGCTAGGGCCGAGGCTGGGGGTGCGCCGTCTCTACTCACGCCGCCACCGCCACCGCCACCGCCACCGCCACCGCCACCGCCACCGCCACCGCCACCGCCACCGCCACCGCCACCG
>JARFNZ010138480.1:0-10673 GCA_031763405.1 Balanus nubilus
CGCCCCCCCCCCCCCCCCCCACCGCCCGAACCCCGTCGCCTCCGTACCTGCAGCACCGTCTCGGGGTTGTCGCAGCCCGGGCAGAGCACAAACTTGCGGATGAAGCCGTCCAGCATCTCCTGCAGCTTGGAGGCGTCGTGGGCGCCGTTGACGATGTAGCGGTCAGTCTTGCCGTCCATCAGCGTCTGGGCGCCCAGCTCGCAGCCAAAGTACTTGCAGGGGTCTGGGGAGGGAGGGGGGGGGGGCAGGGTCAGAAGGGGGTCAGATCGGGTCACCGAAGGTAGGGTAGAGTTGGACAGGAGGCTCAGAAAGGCGCACAGGGGAGGGGAAGAGCCACAGGAGGTCCAAAAGAGTCGGACAGGAGCAGGGGCGGATCCAGGGGTGGTGGGGGGGGGGGGGCGGCCGCCCCCCCAATTGCTCTGAAACCATTATTTGCCTCCCCAAACAAAAACGACCAGACTTATTGGGTGTTGCAGACGGTTTTTAACATTACGTATGACAATGCATGAAAAGAACTACTTCATTTGACAGATCCACCCTTGGACAGGAATCACAAAATGTTGGGCAGGCGAGTGTAGACGGGGGATCATAACCAAACACGAATTCCGCTGCGCGACTGCCCAGCGTGTCAACCAGCCCAGCACCCGACCCGACTGACCCCGCGCACACGACTGTGAGAACACGCCTGACCTGAGCCAGCCCCCTTCCGACCTGAACCTAACATCCGACCATCGGCTGCGCTACACCCCCGCTACTCAGAGGAAGTCACAGGAGCAAAACCCGGCAGCATAGGGCCAGTGCGCCGGACATTCCGCGCTAAGAATCAGGATTGGTCTGAATACTCCGATATCGGACCAGCATGAATAGATGACAATTCGGACGACGGACACCAACCCACGTGATAATGATTAAAAGCAGTCCTCCGTAACTTTATCAGAAACTATGTAATAGCTGATCTTGGGGACGTTACCTATACTAAGACGGACATTGACCAAATACATCGCCGGACATAATACGCATGCCGGCACAAACGGGGTACGCCGCCACTCTCTGGTCTTCAATCAGCGCTCTTCACCAACACAGCTAACGGACAACAACAGTCCAGTCTACCGGGAGACTCCCCACAGCACCAGGCAATCACCGGCCGAGATTGGCACTCTCCATCGCCGCCAACAGTCGGCCTATCCCTGCGGTGCGGCAGACCCCCCCCCCCCCCCCGTGCCCCCGGTACTCACAGGACGGCGGCCGGCAGAGCGCCTTGGCCACCTCAGTCATATTGACCACCACGGTCTTGATGCCGTTGCCCTTGCCCTCGACCTTGGCCAAGATGCGCGGCATCTTGTAGCGGTAGAAGACATCGGTGACGCTGGAGTTGACGTTGAGCGCCATGGCGACGGCGTGGCCGACGCTGGAGTGATCGGTGGTGGGTGTTGAGGTCGAGCCGGGTTCCGGCGAGTCACGAGACAGTCAGGGCTGGCCGGTGGCCCAGTCGATCTATTGGCTCGGGAATCAGACTGCTCCTGCCGGCCGGCCGAGATGGACGGGAGGGGGTCAGGTCACACTCCCCGCATGGCGCCGTCACAAAACCCATACAACTGAACGCATCCGACAGGCGTTAATAACTTTAAACACCTTTGATCGGGCTATATTGGTGGTGAAAGTGGCCGAATCCGACGCGCATATCACATACCACATTACGATACAGTCAATTCCCGCGCAAATACAAACCATGACGAGCAAGATAAACAAGAGTGAAAGCGAATAAAGACACGAGACTTGTGAATGACATAACTTGAACACATGAACGTATGAGCAGGCAAGCTCCGTACAATGTTGGAGAGCCATATTGAGGTGGCGACCACTGGACACCGCGCACCGGCAGACATCTCCTGTTTCTGTGGCATCATTTAGCGTCGGCCCAACCCACGGGAGCCGGTCGGGCCGCCTTGAACGGATGCGTCCGCGGCGTGCGTCGCGGCCGACGTACGTACCGCTGGTTGGTTCGGTCGGGGAGGTGGGAGGCCGGTGACATACACCCGACTGATGTGCGCCCGACTGGGTCGGCAGTGTCAACCGATAACGGGTCCTGCGACTGCCGTTGACCTGAAACATAAGACACGGGACGAAGGTCAGCACCGCCGGTCGGCGGAAAACGGGCCCAGGTGGTCAGCTCGGGAGGTGACGGGTAACACCAGGTCAGTCAGTGCCGCGGGCTAGGAGCGCAACGGTCCGGAGATGGTGAGGTCAGTAACAAAACGTGTAAGGGTCACCGTGTCGACCGCCAGTAGTCGCCAGTCGGCTCCAGCGACTGCCAGGTCAGCCAGAGGCGGCGGGCGGCTGTGCATCTGCGTGCGTCACCATTGCGGCCAGGCCCGGCCTCCACCATCTGATCGGACTGTCCGGTCCAGTGGGCCCCGCGGCCGACCAGCCGGCGGTCCAGAGCTCTGGAGCTATGCAGCGGCCGTGCAACATGAGCTCTGTGCCGCCATGCCGGGCCGGGCCGGGCCGGGCGGCCAGTCTACTGCGCCCCACCGGCCGGGGTGACGCTTGGCAGACCGCCAGCGGGGTGGCCTCACGTGGTGACGCTCCCAACGCACCGCTCCGTCGCCCGCAAACCGGTGTTCGTCATGGTCTGGGCCGGCCCTAGGGCCGTGGGCTGGGCCACCAATGGGCCTGGGCTGGGCCTGAATTGTAAGGAAATCAATGGGCTCTGGATGGGCATGGGCTTGAGTTTTGAAATTGTATGAACAATTCCACGTAAAAATTGAAGTATATTTGATCAGAGTTCATCGTTCTGCGTAATAAAAATTAAGTTATACCTTCATTTAGTCATAATTAAAGTTGATGCACTAGGATGATTGTATTTTCATTGATAATAGCATGTTCATTGCTTAATCTTTATGGGCTGGGCTGGGCCTGGGCTGTGCCGGGCTGAGGATTGGCGGGCCCATGGCGAACACTGCCGCAGACCTACCCTCGCGTCGGCCGCCGCCGTGGGCGCTGCATAACGGCGACAGACGGAGAGTCTGAGACACACCAGTCAGGAGCAGGGGCCGACCCAGCTGAAACCTTGCCGAGCATTCGAATCGCCGCGTGGTGGAAATGACAGGCGGGCGTTCTGGCTCATTGATGTGCAGTGGCCCGGTTCAGGTCAAAGGTCAATGGCGGCAGCTCGCCGACGAACTGACAGTCGGGAACCATCAGAACGCCGACGGGGCTCGGTATTGTCGGGACAGATAGCGGGGATGGCCAACGGGCACACACTGTACAGACACGGGACAGGCAGACATTACCCGGCCCGTGACATCGATCTGAATGCCTCGCAGAGCGGATGTTGCTGTTCCTATAGCCCAGCAATATCCTGATCCATACTGGTAGCCTGTGAACATTCTAACCTTGCTGAATGGAACGGTAACGAGTCTTCTGAATATCAATAGTTATTAGACTTGGAGTAGAGCTTACTACTTCTCATAAGGCGCAGTGGTCCCTTGTACCTGAAGTGTCGGCGAGTCCCGTCCGGTCAGGCGTGGCGTGGCGCGGCAATGTGGTATGTGCTATGCGCTATGTTGTGGTGAAGCTGTCGTTGGCACGCTGTGGTATGTGGTGCGGTGCAACTCCATCGACCGGCGCCCCGTCGGCCGCCGGTAACTGCGCCCGTTATTGGCCAGGAGCGGCCGGCCCACCGCGGGCCACTGGGCCGCCCCACCCAATCCCGCTAGGTTGTCCTCCCAAACTGGCACTGGTCAGCGGGCGCACCACTCCGTACCACACCGCGCCTCTGACACGTGCTGCGGCCAGTGGCCCTGCCCTGCCCAGCCCGACAGGAACGGCCGCAGAGCGGACCCCGACTGGAGGTCACCAGCAGTTGAGCACATTCAGATAACGGCATTCACTCCTTTCACCGTCGCCCGGGTGTGGCATGCAACATAGACATGTTAAGGCATGTTCTGGTATGCACGAAACTGAATGCCCAAATGATGAATGAATCACTCGAGAACTCCGCGTTTCCGAAGGGCAGTCCAATGTAAAATATATCCAGGCCGGAGCGTTCGGTGTCGTCTGGAGGCGCACGGGCCGAGTCGGCCTAGTGTCCAGCCAGTCAGACCGGTCCAGTCCCCTGGCGGCCTCTCCGACTCTCCCCCAGCGGCGGGCCGGCCGTCCAGCTGCCCGGGCGGCGACCAAACCGGTCCGTCCCGGCAGCTGACCGGGCCGTACCGCCGCCACCGTCGCTGAAGCCACCCCTCGGTCTGCACGCGGCTCTACCGGGCACGTGACCGACCCGTGGCGGCCGGGTCGGCGGCAGAGCGGCAGAGCGGCAGAGCAGCGCAGCGCCGACACCAGACAGCTGCGAGAGGCGTCCACCTCTAACGTTACCGAGACCGGTGGAGTGTAGACACGACATTGGACAAGGTCATACTCTCCGGCCTCAGCGTTCTATTCACTTTCACTACGAAGCCCAAATTATTACAAAGAAAGCTTTCCCGACCGTGCCTCTTTCTGGATGCAGCCAGTCATAGGTTCAGAGCACCAACATTATGAATTACGTCGGGGGAGTAAATTGTAAAATATTGACAAATTAAAAGCCTCAGATGCGTGCCGTCATGTTTCGTAAATCGTGTTTCACCAATCTACGACACGACGTCATTTGTTTCTTGGCACTGCCACCGAAACACTATCTTTATAGTTATTTCAATATGTTGCTTTTTGTTAGATACACTAACACAATTCACAAATTTGTTTACTCTATACCATTACATATTGATTCAAGTTCGTGGGAGGCAATTCAATCACTCCCTCCGATGACAATGTGGGGCCACGGTGTTGCCACCTAGCGATGTTTACCACACAGTATCAATCATCAGCATCACAGTATCACAGTATCAATCAGTATCAATAGTCAATGGAGCATCCACCGCCAGTGTTCGGCATTCCCGACTGAACCGGCCGTGGACTGACAAAGATCTGCGAAGGCCCCACCCTTCGTGGATTTTATGGTGGTTATCTATGAACGTGACAATTATTGCGCAGATGTGGCGCGATCGTCGAAATGCTTTCCGATTTCTTGACCATTTGGTGAAACGGGCCTGCGCGACCCATAGAAGCGTAAGAACATTGAATGATGACAGATTGCATAAGTAAGACAGTATCTCAACAAAATTGATGAGATGGAAATACAAATGTGTTAACGTTTTGTTGTGCATCAGCATAGCCTGGTTCACTAGGGTTGTAGGTAAAGTATAGGAACTAGATTGTTTTCTTTGCGACTGCTTTCTAGCGTCTTCAGTGTATGACGTCATACATGTCCCATGATCGTAGAATGGAATCGTTTTAAAGAAGTTTTAGGATTTATCCCACCGAAGTAAATCGAAGATGTAGTGAGACCAGGCCTCAGGTCTCAGGTATTTAGAAAGCCGCAAGTCACCAGGAGAGAGGATGTATCAAAACACCGCATCGCTGCTCACGCCAACACCATGCGTGGATTGCTTACTAATTAAGATAATACACTGCATGAATGCATCACGCAAAAAAATATGACTTTCACGCAAGTGGTACAGCTAGCATCGCCCTAAGCTCTAAATATATTTCAACTTGTTTTTCCGCCGTTTGGTGATAAAGAATGCGTCACGTCTTGATGCTCAGCAGGAGACTGTGACCCGTGTAGGGTGACGATCCCACGCCGGTCACTCGGCCGGCCGGTCGGACCCCGACCGCCCGATCGATCGTCGCCGGCAGGTCGGGAGGGGCCGGTCGAGCGGCCGAGCTGGCCAGCGTCTGTGGCGCAGTACTGAGTACAGACAGTCTCCAAGCACCGCCGTCAACACATGTCGCACCGGCCCGCCGCTGCCGCCACAGCCCGGCCGGCAGAGCAGACATGGCGACACGGCCACCGCCGCCGTCACCGTCTCCGTGACAGACACCGCCACCGCGCCGGCCGGCTCACCCCGTCAGAGGGCGGCTCCCGCCCCCGCCGGCCGGCTGATCCCGTCAGAGGGCAGCTCCCGCCCCCGCCCCCGCCGGCCGGCTGATCCCGTCAGAGGGCAGCCCCCGCCCCCGCCCCCGCCAGCCACCGAGCTGTGTCATGGCTCTGCCCGGCCGTTTCGCAATCGTGTCTCCCCGAACTGCAGCGGCTGGCCCAGCGCGGCGGGGACGGTTCTCGAATCTCGCCGGCCGGGCCGGGGCGGGGCGGCCACCTCCGGCCACCCTCCGCAGACACTCCCACTGACCGCACGCCGACGGTCCGTGTCATATTCTCAGCATGACTCCGCAGTATGCTACTCCGGAGTCTGGGTCATGTGCCTCAGTGGTATGTCATCTGCCGGGCCGACGAGATGGAGGAGAGAGGTGGGGAAACAGCGGCTCCAGGCGGCCCAGCCGTATGGGGTAGCTGCTACGGACCAAACAGGACCTCACTTAGCTAAGCGCCGGACCGGAAAAAGGGGGTGGCACCACGCCATTCAATCGGACACCGAGTGATGCCAATAGGCCGAGTGAGATGGGGATCGGGCCATTCCTTCCGGGCGCCTGACGCCGAGACATATGAGCCAAGGGCCACGTGAGGCCCCGCCCAACCGTAACTCGGATAACAATGATGCCATTACAGCTCCGTAAGCACGGTTCGTTGCAGGGGTTCGCAGGGATCAAACTATGGGGGATAATCCACCCGAAAGCTGACCTCTCGATAAATCAAGCGCTGGATTTTTATTTAAACCTATCAACGGCTTTAAAAAAAATATTGAAAGCAGCCTTCTTTGCATTTGGCTATCGCGTAAATTAAAGCGCAAATGCTGAAAATAGACTAATCAAATGCTCACCGATTCGTTATGCTCTGCGCTACATCTCTCATAGAACGCAAAACCATGAGAAAGTTTTATTGCACCGCTGCATGGAAGCCAAGCGCTTCCAGTTTTTGCACTACGGCGCCCTCCCGCCCGCGCCCCACTCGCAGAATCACCCTCCGCGACACACGAGCTGAGCACTGCGCAGTGCGCGCTGTCGACCCGGCTTACGGAGCGAGTCTTCTACCAAACACGGCTAAACGGTGTATCGTATGTTGATAAAGCTAGCTCTGGCTGCATGAGGCTCTTGACTAAGTTCCAGCCAACTCTTATCGCTGTAAATAAACTTTTGGTCAACTGAATGAGCCATATCTGCCATGTGTAGCCTCTGAAAATGCCTGGTATGACGGGACTGCGACGGGTCGCGGGGCGCCCCCCCCCCCCCCCCGCCCGGTTTTGCCACGGTGGGCAAATCGATAACTTGGGTGTATCCCCGCACCGAGGAGGGAGTGACCGCCAATTTGACATCTCGCCCAGCGCCGGCCATCGATGGATTTGTGAAAAATGTATATCGCTGGATTTGGCGAGAGCTCAGCTTTCGAATGGTGTACCTCTCTCAGCTTGACCCCTCCGAACCCTTCCAACGAAAAGTGCCCTCAGAAACCTTCCAACGAATCGTGTAGGTAAGCTCCGCCGCTATTTTTACCGGGTTGTAGAGACTGAGCGCCATTCACCGACCACGTTCCCAGAACGGAATCGGCATCATGGCTACCTATGACTTCGCACAGACACAACTACTACAAAAAACGCATGCGCCATAGAAGAGACTACGAATCAAAAGGAGTCAAGTAGAGAAGAGAGCTTGCGGTGAAGCCAGGGCGGGTGGCCGGGGGCATGGGTGGAGCTTTTCATACTAAAATTGGTGAGGCAAAATGTGATGTTGGTTGATTATTTTGCACAGTTAACTAAACAAAAAACACCAATTAACGCCAACAAACAATACAATACAATTCGGTAGCATTGCGTTGATAATAAGAATGATTATTTTAAAGCCAGACACCATTTAAATCTGACAAAACTTGATCGGGCAAAGCAAAGTTTGTAGGGCAAACCCTGAAGATGGTGAGTCAGTTTGTCTCAACACTTGAATATGAAGCTCGTCCCGTGGTCGTGGCGGGGGGGGGGGGGGGGGGAAGCGGACCGGTTGCGTGGGCGCCCGACTGGGGGCGGCCGGTCGCCTGGGCGGCTGGCTGGGCGGCCGGGCTGCGGTATTGATCGCACCAGCAGGCCGCCATATGGCCGGTCGGCCGGCCCGGGCCGTCGGCCGCCGACACTGCCGTCAGAGGCGTCACGTCACGGCGGCCAGACACGGCCCGTGACCGACGACACGTCTCATAGAAGACTGACCGGTATTTACACCGAGGGTGGCCGAAGCCAAAAGGCATCTCACATCAGCCACTTTACCGGACATCAGCGCGACGGATCGAAGTTCAATTCGGCTGTCAAATTTCAACAAGACTATAAATTTGAATTAACGGACTTTCACGTTGATCTGTCGGACCTGCGTCTCGTTAACAGTCGATGGCGGATGTCTCGTGGCGTCCGCCAACCTCTGAGTGACGCGCCTGCGCAGGACGGAATCACGGTCACTGCGACACACCGCCCCAGTCCGGACTGACGGCGGCATCACCGGCCGGGCCGCACGTGGCGCGACACGTGCCACGTGCCCCTGCCGGCAGCGCTGCACTGACCAGGCCCAGCCGCCGCCGCCGCTGCTGTGAGGTACCGGAAACGCCAGGCAAACAGGGTCGGGTGCACGGGGAAGAGGGGGCGGGCAGGGCGGCGTCCCAACTGCAGCGGCCCTGCACAGAGAGAGGGTGAGGGTGAGAGAGCGAGATAGCGAGACAGCGAGAGAGCGAGATAACGAGAGAGAGAGAGCGGCGCAGCACTCACCGCGCCCGGGAGCCGCTGCCACCATGAACGCCAGCGTGGCAGGCGGCGCCGCTCCGGTGGAGGCTCACACCGCTGCCGTGCCGCCGACGCCGACCAGACCTCGCCGCAGACGACGCACCGCGCCCCGCTACTGACGGCGGCGACGGCGGCCGGCCGATCGATACCGGAGCGTCGCGCGCCGTCACAGCCGCCCGGCCCCCGCCTCCGCCCCGCACCGCCCACAGACAGGCGAGAATAGCCGGCAAAGTGACGGCTACGGCCCACGGCTACCGGAGCTGGTGATGGGGACACATAACGGAGCCAGCACCGGAGCTGGTGATGGGGACACATAACGGAGCCAGCACCGGAGCTGGTGCTTGGGAGTCGGGGATCTATAACGGAGCCACAGCAGGGTGCAGCCCATCCAGCTCAAAGCGCCTCCCACCAACAAACAAGCCAGCCACAGAAACGCCACCGGATGTCTGGAATCAGGTGCACTTGGAATACTTCAATGGAACGGCTTCCTGCAAACAGACATTTCCCACCGCTGAGATGCCTCGGGGAGGCAGCCCGAACCCTATCTCATTTCTCAGGCAGGAAGCCGTAGTTTATATTGAGCAAGCCGAGAGGCCGCCGCGAACTGACGAGGCAGCAGGAATTCAGTCGCTGGCCACGTGCTTACTGTATCAATCCGTATTCCGCGGCCGGCCTAGGCCCGGTCCTCACTGAACGAAGAGTAAACGTAACGTAAGCACTAAACTAAAGCACAAAGCAAACGTAAGCACTAAATTGCCTTAGTGTTTCAGTTGCACCGTAATAAACAAATTTAATCTTATCTTCTCTTCAACGTTGTTTCGATATCTGGTTGTGGCCTGCTTGTGTTTGTGGCAAAATAAATTTTGCAAACCTTACGCCTTGTCTACGTTTGCTCCACGTTACGTTTACTTTTCGCCCAGTGAGCACCGGGCCTAAGGCCCAACGAGAGGTCATTATTATAAAAAAAACGACACACGGCTGCAAAAAAATATGAAAAAATAAAAAACCAAGCAGCGGGCAGTCACACATGACCGTAAACCAAGCAGAGGGCAGTCACACATGACCGTGAGAACCGCCTTAGCCGAGATCATACAGGGGTGTAATTTCGTGTTCAGTTGGGTGGACTTGCCCCTCTGCCCCCCCCCCCCCACAAAAAAACTTGTGCTTGAGCCCCAACTTTGGCGGGAAAGTGGATAAATCCGGGGAAAATTCGTATCATTCAGGATTTTGATGGTACTTTCAGCTATTTTCCCAGCTCAGCCCCCTCAACTTGTTTGAAGAAGATACACCCTGCAATCATGGCGTCATTGAAATAATGGAAAGCATCATTCCAAATTCACACATGCAAGCCACTGTCGTGCCAATAAGTATAAAGAGAAATATAATTTAGAGGACTACGACAAAGCCCGTCGTCATGAAAGGTGCATACATATAATGTATGCACTGTTCTCACTGGAAAAATCGCAAACGTTATGCACGGTTCGCACTCGCAGTCCAAAGCGCATACGCAGTCACCAAAGGCAGGCAGAACGTGACCAAACCGTATTAGTTTTGATGAAAAGTTGAATAATGCTCTACTTTTCATCAAACTGATATGATATGGTCATTGGTCACGTTCTGGCTACGTTTGGTGGCGTTCACGTCTGCGTTTTGGCAGGTGAGAAAAAGGCAATAAGCGTAAGCATCAAAATCCCAGCACATCTACAACCTCGGGCCGGTTCGGTGCCCGCCGTGCGGGGCGGCTGACCGTGCCGCAGCCAGGTGCCGCTGCACCCCGGAGCAGTGCCGCTGCACCCCGGAGCAGTGCCGCTGCACCCCGGAGCAGTGCCGCTGCACCCCGGAGCAGTGCCGCTGCACGCCGGAGCAGCACCGCCACAGCCACTGCCGCCACCGCCGGCAGTCACCCACTGACCAACTGAAGAGAAGCCC
>JARFNZ010138502.1:0-10669 GCA_031763405.1 Balanus nubilus
TTCCGCTATCTACGAAAAACCCGAGGGGCGGAAATCAACCCTTCCCCGGTAGTGCGAGGGTTAAATTTAAGCTCTAGCTAAATTAGGTGTGAATCGGCAGAGGGTTGCATTAACACCCCGCCCCCCAACACACACACACCCTACACTGAGACGCAGCAGTATTGCCTTACACTGGCGAGTGTTAAAATAAGACACCTCTTATAGCCTGTATTCTTTGACTACGAAACTATGGCCCTCCACGGTCTGAGCTCCGACGCCGTACGCCTTTTAACCAGTCGCCCCTCCTCAGGCTCAACTGGTCACTGCGACCGCTGATGCTCAGTGGGCTGACCGGGACCCGAGTGGTGCCAGCCTGCCTGCCCGAGGCGCGCTGCGACGACCCGGCCTCCTGTTTTGCCGGCCGGACGGCCGAGGTGGCCGGCTGGGGGCAGCTCGCCTCCAACAGGCCTCAGGCCCAGGAGGTCAACTCTGTCCGGGTGTCCGTGGTGGACAGCGCCGTGTGTCGACAGCTGTACCGGTCAATACCGGGCCCCGTTGACATCACCGGAGGCATGGTCTGCGCAGGAATCCTGAAGGGTGTCTGCAATGTAAGTTTACAAATAATTCGAGCGTTTTAAATGGACGGATTTGACAGGTCAGGACCGGCGCTATGTAGAGCTTCTTGCGCTGACCCTGATCCCTACCGTCCGATCGGGTAATTCAGGGTAACCAACGGACTTTGAACAGAACGTTTTACAAGGCTGGCATTCCTGGAGACGGCCCGCACAGCTCACCGACACCAACTGAACTGAGTGCTGCCGCTGCCACCGACCGCAGGCCACCATAATCAGGAGGAAATAGCGAGCGCCGAAGCGACTCGAACCCGGGCTCTCACTGCCGGGTGGGCCAGAAGCCCATCGCTCTCTCTGTTGAGCTACAGGGGCCGGCTAATAAAGCCGTAGTGAATGCAGATAATGTGCTTCACTGTCTTATTAATGCCTTAGTAAAACTTGAAATTTGTTTAAAACGATTATCAGTATAATAAGTATTATAATAGACCTTTACTAAGTGTCATAGTTTAATCTTCCATTTTTACTCAGCAATTGCTGAAGTGTTATTGTTAAAGAGTAATTTTTAAGCAAGGTCCATTTTCCGATTGCTCTGGTAAAGTCAAAGTTGAGGAATAATCCAATAGGAATAGGGAATAGTCCACTTGGAAAGATTCCTTGGAACTTGGTATTCATGGGTATTCTGAGCTAAAACTACTGATAGGGCACTTTGTGTTTCCCGTCATGTGGTCTTAAATTTGACCTTGAAGATCAACAGTCAAGCATAAAATAGCATCAGGGCATCAGAACAAAATATCAGATATCATCACGTTTAGCCATCAGGTTAACTCCCATACCAAACATATATGCAGAAAGTGTTTAAATCACACCAAACTATAACGAAGGTGGTTAAAGGGACATTGTCGCCTAAAATGCAAAATTGTATATGTAATAAAGCCAGTTCCCCTGTTACACCAGTCCAGTCCGTTTCAAAAACTTCGCCCTCAATTGTCGGCAATCTTCATTCAATGATTGGGTTTTCGCAATAGTATTAGTAAAAACGTAGGTACTTTTCCTAACCTAGCCGACTCTTGAAAGACTGGAATCGCCCCATCACTACACGACATTTGAAGAAGTTTAAGATTTTGAAGTGTACCGACAAAAGAAAGTTATCGTCGGGTTTTCCGTTCAAAGCTGTATTATCATTTATTTTTTAGTCAAACACAGTCCTCTCTCTATCTTTCAAAAATATGAATCAACACCGGTTCGCAAATGCTCTGGCGAAGTTAAGTGCGCAATGCCCTTTCCTGTGTCTCGGGAGTTCGCCCGGCTTTGGTCTGTCCTCTGCGGCCAATTTGAATATTTTGCTTAGCAACGCAGAAGTGTAAACAAATCGCATAGCAGAACGTGCCCCCAGGAACTTATTTATTTTTATGTGACCTTAATTTACTTTATTTTGAGAAACTTCACTTTAATTTAATAAACAATTTATTTTTAGATTTAATTTAAGAAACTAAACTTTAATTTAATGAAGTCTAGTGCGCCAAATTCATGCAATATTTATGGTGGCGTCCATCATGTTAAAATAGAGCGGATAATCACGCAGTTCTTTGAAAAGTTTGAAGTGAGTCAAAATTATTTATAAATATCTCTTGTTAGTTGATGTGGTGGCACGTTTGAGCCTTACCATCAGTGCCATAAAATCCGTTACATAAATTTTTAACAGTATTTTACATTATCGCCAGAAGTGACGATGTCCCTTTAAACGACATGGCCTTCGAAAACCTTTGTCATGTGTCTGACGTGTCTGACGTGTCTGACGCGTCGCCCTGCAGGGAGACAGCGGCGGCCCCATGACGGTGCAGAAGGACAACGGCGCCAGCATGCTGATAGGCGCTACTAGCTTCGGAATATTACCCTGCGCCGGTACCAGGTTCCCGGGTGTCTTCACACGCGTGTCCGGTGAGCGCTGATTCGTGCCGACATTCAGGTCGTCCGCAGATATTCGTACCGTAAATGTATTGCATGGAAAAGTTATTTTCAAGACTTGCCCACGGTACTTCCTCGAAGTCGCTAACGAATGCTAGTCAGCTGTCTGGACAAATTTCAGATGAGTCTCGTCCAAGTCGGTGAAGAATTAACTCCATTTGGGGACATTCAACGGACACAACTAGCGAGTTATCAGTATGATGACTCATAGTCGCATGGGATAGGATGGCGTATAGGATGACGCATAATGAGGAACGAGGGAGCCTTTTTGGGATACAATTTTGGCTAAAATCTTTCCTGTTTCTTAAGAAAAAATTAACGACTCACCGAGGCGAGAGGAACTCAAAGCGGCGCATCGACATGTATAATAGGGGCTAGATTTTCATCAAGATGAGATCAAAATTGTACTGCCCCCGCAAAAAAACATTTCGTGGCGTTCCTACGCCAATGTAATGACAATCAGAAGAAGGTAACCAAAGAAAACAGTTCGTGTCCATGAAGATGCTTACGTTTACTACTTGTTCTTTTTCAGAGTACATAGACTGGATTGAAGAGAATAGCAAACTATAGGAGTGGGTGCTCTATCCATCGTTTAGAAAGAAATAAAGAGGTGAAAAAGATCCAGCAAAAGGAAAGAACTAAACAGAAGAAAAACTAGAAACCATAGGGCTGCGTTTGGGGCAGAAAAGTTTGCGGCAAACAGAGATCGTGGCCAATTCGTGCGAGCTATGTTGAAGCTGCTCCAACTAGAGCACTCGTATGCACTGCCCCACTAAGCACTGCAGCTGCGTGAGAGCGAGCCGCATACTGTCTAAAGCCGACCTGGCTGTGCAGTCGGGGTGCAGTTTGTGTCGCAGTTCTGGTGACCTGGCTGTGCAGTTTCTGTCGCAGTGCTGCAGGTGTTGTTCTATTTTCCTGAATTTTGTAGTTTTTTTGTTTTACTGAAGTCTGTCGTTTCTTGGCTGAAAGGTCGATATTCAAATGATGTATAACGCACATATTTTAGTACTCTTGTGACAAACATGAAACAAATATATAATTAATAATGGATGATGCCTGTTCCCCGTTTGTTACTGCACCTTCTCGTTTGAATTATTTATCGGTTTGAAAATGGTCGGTGGCTTAAAGATCACCGGAGTTTTGATAAACCTATGCCCAATCTCAGTCTCAAATTTTAGCACATGTTTTTATTATATTGCAAGGAAAAGTAGTATGGTAGTTCTCTGACCATTTTATGACTCACATCCTGTCAAAGTGACCACTTTTTAGAAAGCACTGCATTTGCAAGACCTTTCAATTAAAAGACAAATACAAGTAAGTTCCACTCAAATCACACAAACTCCACTCCTTACATCTATACCTAAGTAGATAAATGGGAAAAATGAAATATTTATATATACTTCAGATCAGTCCAATCTCTCGGGATCATGTCAACTACGGCCATTTTTATGAACCAGGTTTGATTTTTATCAGCGCCCCCTGAAAGGTTATCCGATGCCATCCGAGAAAATCAGCAATTTTTGACAATTAAGTAGGTACCTACTCTTGATAGGGTAACGACGGAAACATGAAAGCTGTAACAATATGTTTGTCTCGTCAAGACACATCAACATATGCAACGTGACCTACTTGGTTCAACACGTGAACTTGACTTGAGGTCAAATTTTGAAATTGACGACCAGAGCACCATTCACATATTTCAAAGAGCCTTGGCGGGGCAATCACAATGGTGACAATACTATTTTTATATCAGCTGAAACAGAAGTTATTTGCGAAAAAGAGGGTATATTTGACATTTGATGATCTCTGAAGTCTAAACTATTGCCCTGAGGTAAAATGCTAACAGATATTGTGTGCGTGTGTGTGGCTATTTCATGTTTGTGGCCTGAACCCCAAATCCAACTACCGTTTAACTCGAACATAAAATAGATGTAGCTTATAACGGATATGCCTCATGACGTGAAATAGATATGATAGATAAATATAGATAGATCTGATCTGACGATAACGAAAATAAGTTTTAAGAGCTTTTGATTGTTCTTAGGGTTCTTCCCAGCTACAATAACTCCCGAGTTTTTTTAGGGGGGTTCTGGAGAAGTATCAATGTTGAAAATTTTGACCTTCGATGACATCTGGTGACCTCAATAGTAACCTGAGACGATTTTTGACGAGCTGCCGAACGGTTCCTTTCTTTTTTCTTTCATCCCATAGGAGCCGAGATCAAGGGAATGTTTGAGCACCCCTTCCTCCTCCACCAGGACGTGGAAAATCCAGAGGCCCAGCATGGAGCGCTTGTTAACCCGCGTATCGCTGGGAGACGGTCCCTCTCCTTTCCTAGGATATTACCTATCTCAAAGACCTATGCGAATAGGTATCGTTACCAAACTGTGCATACCTTTCCCCACAACAATGGTACACATGGTGAAAAGTCATGAGGATATGATAAGTTGACCGGAAATAGTGTCAGAGTGACATCAGGCTCGGCGGTTTTCGGTCAAAAATGAGGATTTGCGGAATGGCTGTCAAGCGTGTTGTTGATTAACTCATTGTTTTACATCAGACAACGCACAATTAGATGGGCTATCATGTTGCTATATTGAAATTGCAACAACCTATGAAGTTGTCGAAATTTCAAAGATAAAGTAATTAACGATGCTTTTGGATTTCTTTTTCTCACAAATTTACAAAACCGGTATATATGTGAGATAGCGACATTTTCTATGAATATGTGGACCATATTTAAAGTTGATGCCTAAAATAACTGAGAAGGGACCTATCAGAGGCATCTGGACTTCTAATGACATTGTGTTCCCATGCATAGGCAATTACAATTACAATTACATTATTAATTACATAGGCAATTCTTTCATTTTTTATATTTATTCATTTTTACTCATCCATATAGTACCCTAATGCTCTTTCACACTCACACATACCTACACATGCCTATTTGTATATACATTACACAAATGTAATCCGTTTCGCTACGGTTTTTATTGAACAAACGATTTTATACCGGGTGTGCCCCCAAAAGACGTTCCAGACTTTGGGCTTATTTCGGAGAGGATATGGATAGAGTTAAGATATGGATTTGAAATTTGAAGCTTAAAACGGTACCTAGGAACGGTATTTTAACGGTATTAACGGTATTTATACGGTATTCATGGTATTTTCGGAAGCGGTATTTATGAGCTGCTCTTTGTTTTATATGAACGGTTGCCGGTTGTGGGAACACCGTATATCGTTCTTTAGCACTATAGAAAAACATCACCCCGGGACTCCACGAATATGTTCAACTTTTTGCATTTTACCTAACCTCTGACGTTGTCGATGACAATGAGGGTAGCTTTTTAAGCTGTTCTGACAGATCTCATACGGGGTTGTCGATTTTCATTTGGTAGTTGAGTATTGACCCAATACATTATAGACGGTCGGCGTTCACGGCAAACCCTCAGTTAACGGATATCAGAGTAGATCAGGCCGCATTGCAGCCACTGGTCTGCATGTCAGGAGCTGGTGAGACTCGCTGATCGGCAGTGCAGGAGCTAGTGAGAGACGCTGATCGGCAGTTCAGCAGCTGGTGAGAGACGCTGATCGGCAGTTCAGGAGCTGGTGAGAGACGCTGATCGGCAGTTCAGGAGCTGGTGAGAGACGCTGATCGGCAGTTCAGGAGCTGGTGAGAGGCGCTGATTGGCAGTTCAGGAGCTGGTGAGAGACGCTGATCGGCAGTTCAGGAGCTGGTGAGAGGCGCTGATCAGCAGTTCAAGAGGTGGTGGGAGGCGCTGATCTGCAGTTCAGGAGCTGCTGAGAGGCGCTGATCGGCAGTTCAAGAGCTGATGAGAGGCGCTGATCGGCAGTTCAGGAGCTGGTGAGAGGCGCAGGTCGGCAGGTCGACACGCAGTTGCGGAATCACGCACTGCCTACTTCAGATAATAATTCTGAAGCTTCGTAAGTTCCCATCCGGGCGTTTGTTTTGCACGCCCAACTAGCTTTTTACGACTACAACTTGAAAGTATGTGTGGCCGCCTTCATCCGGACGCCTAAAGCATGTGCAATGTGCATTGCACTTACTGCAGTGAGATAGTGTGTGCGCACTGCGCACGCGCAAGGTCCGAAATGCTTCGCACTTTGCGCAACCACACTGTTGTTGACCCTTCGGGCCATACTTGAGACGCAGGCTGAGACTCTGTCACCTTGGACGTCGGCCGAGACAGAGCAAGGTGCCGTCAGACGGAACCACTGGAGCGGCTCGGCGGGACCGCGGGAGGCTGCTGGTTCCCAGCAGGCTAAAGGAAAACCAGCCAGAGTAAGATAGATGCCAAGGAGTAACAGAACAATAACATTAGGTAGGTACCATATCTTACAGGTACATAGCGAGTAGTTGCCATGAACAGAGAGCTCTGAGAGAGCTGGTGGGGGCAGAGGCATTCTGAATTTGATTATTTTCATGCAACGCCCGTAGAGACGAAATACTAAAATCTGGAACTGTTATGGGGGCGTGACCCCATGTTTGATGTGGTTACGGGAATATGCCCCTCTTTGCTCCTTCCGACAGCCATGTTTCTTATCTATTTACATATGCTAACCGCTTTCTTTCCATGTTAATGCATGCGTTTGTCATTTGTTGTCTTTACCCAGATTATCGCCAACCAGACTGGATACTAGCGGCACGCCAGACGTCCGAGTATTTCTTACAGACACCGCGCCGTTAGCTTTGGGGGTGGGTGGGAGGGGGGAGGGGGGGGGGGTAGCAGGGAATCTCTCCTCTGGTCGGACGGCTTTCTGATTGTGATTCTGTTAGTGTGGCTGGCTGCTTCTCCTGATCAGACAATCCTGATCCTGTCAGGGACCAAGGAGCTTCTCTCTATCTGAGACCGTCGCCCCGGCCAGCCGCAGTCGGTACGGGGCGGCGGCACACCGTCCCTCGGTCAGCAGCGGTCACACCTCGGTCAGCAGCAGTCACACCTCGGTCAGCAGCAGTCACGCCTCAGTCAGCAGCAGTCACACCTCGGTCAGCAGCAGTCACACCTCTGTCAGCAGCAGTCACACCTCGGTCAGCAGCAGTCACACCTCGGTCAGCTGCGGTCGGTATACGGGCCACGAGGCCTCTCACGTCTCACACCGACTGGCCACTACTCACCGCTACGACACTCTGCACCGCGGCAACAGTGGCTGGTTTATCGGCTAAGTTGGCCTCGTATTGAGCCGTACGTGAAGGTACAGTGCCCAGTAGGTCATTTCATTTGTGACGAAGTTCGTCGGATCGCTTAGGTTACCATAAATTCAAATTATTTGGTCAATTATAAGACTATTGGTGCATTTTTACCGATATCGATAAATATTTAAGCCTCACGCGCCCTAAAGTTATCGTTTTTTGCCAATTTTGGCAAATAATGGTAAATAAGTATACTAAATACTTTAAATATATTTTTGAAACCATAATTTTAAAATTCCTCGTATGCTGTTTGGGTACGTAATCCAATTTCATATTCTTTGTGAGTATACAAAGACAGAAATCGTAAGATAAATGGTGCGATTTCAGGCACCTAACACTAACGCTATCTATGAGTGAGAATTTGAACTACAGGCTGAAATGCCGATACACGGCTATGAATACACGCAATATCCAGATAAATAAACTTTACTACAAAATCAAAGCTAGTTACCAGCCAAGTAGACAATCCAGAGTACTCATTCATTCATTTGTTTACTCAGTCATTCATTCATTTACTCAGTCATTCATTCATTCATTCATCCATTCACTCACTTCCGTGATCCTTATGCCTTTGCGATGGTAGGCAGTAGGGTCGTGTAAAACGTATCTTTGTTTCGTGTATTGTGGGATGCTGAAGCTTTCCTTAGTCTCGTGGTTGTGAGCATCTCGTGGCACCGAAAGCAAAGTTTTGTGAAAATAAACGCGCTTGTGTTCCCCTTCGCGCAAAAACCGTTGCAGACCAGCCCACACTCTCATAAGCTCCAGACCAGACCAGATCGGTCTCATAGGCTCACAGCATGGGCTTGTCTGCAACGGTTTTCGGCGGTTTGGGATCAATTTGGTCCACTTGAGTGGACCAATCTGTACAAGATTAAAAACGGCACCGTTTCAAACCAACCCGCATCGAATGGTACATCGTTCGACCAGACCGGTCCCATAGGCTTAGTCTCAGAGCATGAGCTCGTCTGCAAATCTGCTACCAAAGTTGTGTTCCATTTAATCCATTTAGAGTGAACCAAAAACAAACAAAAAATCAAAACGGCACCCCTCCCGACCTGTCGGAATCTAATGATGGAAAAATATCAATATCGACAGAGTAGTTTTGGAACGTGGGCTTGTCAGCCAAAATTGTCTACTTTTTAGACCCTTCCCGGGAAACGGTCTCAGAACTGAGCAAAGGTGGTAAAGTTGTCCCGGTTGACGTCCGTAAGCACTTTTAATGTTGGATGGAATATTTCGGTGCAGCAACGAAAAATAATTTCCTGAAGGTTCTCATTGTACGCTTCAACATGGAGGTCACTCGAGGGCAGGGCTGTGGAGTCGGAGTCGAGGTCGGAGTTGGAGTCGGTCGGAGTCGGCAGTTTTGGCCAGAGTCGCAGTCGGAGTCGCTAAAATCTTACCGACTCCGACTCAGCGTTGGAATCGAGATAGACCTCTCGGCAACTGGCGACTACTTTGGTCGGTCACCGGCCTGGATATATTAACTTTACATCCTTTTCGAAAGAAGATGAGTAGAAAATAAAACATAGGGATGGTCATTACTCATAGATGACATAATAACATAGGTTTGATGTTATATATGCTCTAGTTAGGTATATCGTCTATCGGTAAATTTCCGATTGCGCCTGACTGAAGATAGAATAGTAATAGACTATAGTTAACGATATCATGCTCGCTTCACCAATGAATTTCAAATCATATCGTGATCTGCTTCAAACTCGTTAAAACTCTCACTTCAAGACAAGATGCTCAAGCCAAGAGGGGGAGGGGGAGGGGTTAAGTTACAGCGAGGGCAAGCTGAGCCGGCACTGCAGCTGACTTCGTTCGCCGTTCGATGCCTGTTTCGCGGTTTTGTCGCCTGCAGGCGGGTGCAATTTGACCTGATGTGGTGCTAACTACCTAGCGCGTGCGCGCTCTGACCGCGTATAATTGTTTTACGCGCTGTTAGGAAGAAAAAAACACTTAAGATATTGTTCTCTAGCATGCATTTAGAGAACTGATATAGGCCGGAGTCGGAGTGAAGTCGGAGTCGGAGTCGGAGTCGGAGTCGGAATCGATTTTTTAGGCTGGAGTCGGAGTCGAAGTTGGAGTCGATTAAATTTTGCCGACTCGGCAGCACAGACTCAATGTATGACGAATTATATTGAAATAAAAGTTGATTTCAAATAGGTTCTGTATCATTACAAATATAATTAAATGTTATAGAAACTTAGGTGAATGAGACACTTTAACACGCCGAGCAGAGCTTTGTATATCCCGAAGAACAACGCTTGCTTTTTAGATGAGTTAAGTTGAGTTTCTTTAGAGTTGAGTTCAGTTAATAATACGTTGAGTTGAGTATAAGTTGAGTTGGAGAAGTTGAGTTGGGATACTAAGTTGAACTATTACAATTAGTTGAATAAAGAGGTTGAACGTCACAGAACCCAAGTACCTGCCATCGCAAGGGCTGCTCCAAGCAACCTGTGACAGCAAGTATAGAAATGAGTGAATGAATGAATGAGTGAATGAATGAATGTATGAATTAGCTAGATTGTCTACTTAGCTGTTAGCTAGCTTCAATTTTGTAGTAGAGTTGATTTATCTGGATATTGCGGGTATTCAGAGCCGTGTATCGGCATTATTTCGAATTCTCACTCATAGATGGCGCTAGTGTTAGGTGCCCGAAATCGCACCATTTATCTTACGATTTCTGTCTTTGTATACTCACAAAGTATATGACATTGGATTATATACCCAAACAGCATACGAGGAATTCGAAAATCATGGTTTCAAAAATATATCTAAGATATTTAGTGTATTTATTTACCATTATTGGCCAAAAAAACAAAAACCGATAACTTTAAGGCGCGTGCGGCAGGCTTTAACCCGCGCCCCGCTGGGGTATTCAGCCGAACGCGCCCCGCTGAGGGGGGCAGATTCTGCCCCCCCCTGTCTAACT
>JARFNZ010138513.1:0-18843 GCA_031763405.1 Balanus nubilus
GGCAGCGGGGACAGTGGCGGGCGGCGGCGGTGGGGACGGCAGCAGGGACGGGGGCGGCGGCAGGCGGAGGGGCTGGGCTGTGGGCGGGGGCGGCGCGGTGGAGAGGTGAGCGGTAATTGTCTCCAGCCGGGCCCGCTAATCGTGTTCCGCCGGCTGCGCCGTTCGGCCGGTCCCGTATTCTAATGAGCTGGTGCCAGGCCACACGGGCACGCTGAGCGCCGCGCCGACCGCGCTCGGCGCTGGCCGGGTGCGTACTGACTGCTGACATTCAGCGACTGGTGAGAAGTAACTTGACACAGATGGTTGCATCGCAACCGTTACATCCTGTGAAACAGCATTTACAATTGCATTCGCAAGTGCAACGCGTAATTGCATCCCAAAATTACTGTATGCCTAAATTACTGTAATACTTAGATTCCTAACTTATACAATAACTGAAATTGACACGTGACTTTTTGCATTTGGTGAAAGGACGACTCACTAGTGCACAGTGATATACTGTCAAATCAAGTTTGTTTTGTATAAGGCCACTGATGACGGTTTTTCAGGTAAAATAGTTCATACATTTGGAATGAGGGAGTTTACAGACCAAATGAAGGTGCTGAAAGTGATCCTGACGTGGGTTACCTCAGCTCCCGTACCCTGGGTTACCTCAGCTCCCGTCCCCTGGGTTACCTCAGCTCCCGTCCCCTGGGTTACATCAGCTCCCGTACCCTGGGTTACCTCAGCTCCAATCCCCTGGGTTACCTCAGCTCACGTCCCCTCATTGATAAGTTGAATATATTTTGCCTAGTTTATGCCGTCCCTACAAAAATAACGATTTTGTGCGCTATGAATGATGCAATCAACCTAAGCTATTTGGATGAATGATTCAATGAATGATTCATGACAAGGTTGCCAGGTGAATCGATTCATGAATGATCCACGTGAAATAAGAATGATTCAATCAAAAGTTATTATTCAGTCAGAATCATTCACAATCCTGTCATTGTCAACTGCCATGTCCTACTTCATTTGCTAAAAATGTTGTCATTGTTGGTTTAATTTAATATAAATAACGTTTAAGCGGATCCAAACAAGCAGCTTGGGCCAATACTAGCCTGTACCTACTAGTAGATACCGCCTCTCATTTTGTGTGCCTGAGTATGCGAAAAATATGTGCAATTTGGTATATAGATTGCTGTGAAAATACATTCGGCGCGCTTATTGCGCCGTATAATAATACAGATTAAGCAAGAGAAACTCAATTTCATTCAACACTGTTCAAACGTGACTCACTACCTCCCCAAAACCAGGCCCTGGCACTGCCTCTGCTTGACATATTTTTATCCCCAAATTTAACACAACACGAGTAATTTAATTATAGGAAAAGTCATCAAGTTTCAAAACGCTGGCATTACTGTTTGGGAGCTCTTGCGGAAAACCACTGGGAGGGGACAAAATATTTCACGCAGGGAATTAAGTTAATTAGACAGAGGAATCATGCTTTCTCGGGAGTTCTTTTTGCTCTTTCAACTACTCTGTGCTGCACTTATCCGAAATAGCATCGGAACCTCAAATCAAATTGCAAGCAAGCAAGCATTCGAAGCTTCAAGCAAATACAAAAACGTGCCTGCCTCGAACAACTTACGTTGGGCATTCTCGGAAAGATCAATGCTCTCAGCAGCATTATAATTTGCCAGTCTTTGTTGACGGAAAACCTATTAGAGAAGTGCTGTTCAGAGCCTGCTCCAGATATCACCGGCTCCAACATCGGGCGCGTGGGCACTCAGGACGAATGCCAATGGTATGTCATTGCCATGTATCATTTATTGGAATGACCGTCTGTATGAGACAGCATTGTAATCGAACCCAGACATCAAGGGACATGGTAGGATGTGTCCTAAGGGAAGACGATTTCGAAAATGACAGTTCCGTATCGCGTCCATGACAATATATATCACGAATATGCTGATGCACAAAGCCTAATCCACTCCAACGACCACCTGAAATGACAGCACTGCAATATTGCAGTCTATCAGGCTGTGACAATGTGGGCCATCGCACAAGCGTGTAAACAGGCCCGGAGGGAAGTGCATTGGCCACCCTCACTTCTTGATCAACATTTTTGCTAAAACCAGTTTTGTTTGACACGTTGAAGAAAAAAAATTGTTGATGGCAAAACGTTCGCTAAAACGGGAAGAGCTCATATTGACAAAGGAACATTCCATTTGTGTCTGGTTTCGCTCGTGAAGTGCTCAAAGTTTCCCTGAACACTCGCTTACGGTGACGCTCCTGCGCTCATGCATCGTGATTTTATACATATTTGTAGTACGTGCACCGCAGAAACTTGAGCTTTCTGAGTTCCGATGGGCTCTCTGAAACGTACCTCTGCCTTTTCCGCTCCTCCATGACTGCTGACCCCGTATCACACGGGAGGAGATCGGTCTTTACCGCCAACCAAAGCACGCCGCCTGAAAGGCTTCGTTTGAGCAGACGCCGTGATATTTTTGGCCATTTCGCCAGCGAGCTGACGGACGAGATTCTCGTGCTGAATAGGCGGCCCATCAGCCATCAGGACACGGCGGCGTAAGGCCGTTCGTAGCCGGAAACCGCACCGTCGCCAGAATGACTTTTCTGGATGCCGGCTGAGCTGACGCAATGGCCACCTTAGAGCGTATCGATGAAGTCATTATTCCTGTGATGATGCAAGGAATTTTAATATATTTGTTTTTTAAAGAAATCGACACAGTATTGCGTTCTTGCTTGGCCAAAGTCCTTAGTCAAGATGCCACAAACCTGGTCATCAATTTCCTGTTTCGCTCTACTGCTGACGCTGCCATGCACTTCTAACACTCCATAGCATGTGCAGAGCTATCAGCGCTGGTAGCGTTGGTTGAAACTCGCGAGTCGCGTGTAACAACAGCATTAAGACGCGTGCTTCACTGCCGCCGTGATTCGGAGTGAAGCTGTTTGAATCAGCGCAGTCAGTAAGCTTACGATGTTAATTGTCGCAGTATGTGTCATAGTTCACGGAAACTATGCATATTTTATTCCATTTAATAACCTTAGTGGTGGACATGTTTTTTATAGTATAACTTTAATAGTATATCATATTTAATGGTGTCGCTGGGCTAATTAAATCAATCTTATATTCATGATCCCGTCACAATTTCGTGAACGAAGGGAGGCGCAGAAGCAATCAAAATAGCATATAAATTGACTGTGATTGGGAAAAGATAATTCTCTCAGTATTTCTTAAATTTACTATCTTTCAATATCTGTTTTAAACAAACATGGATTTTAAGTGCCTTTACTGCAAGCAACATAAAAACAGCTCTATTTCTGTTATTAAGACGGAGCTTAGCTCAGCATTTCGCCTGGGACCTAGTGACCTGGGAAAGGTTTCCGCTGTTCTCCTGTAAGCCTGCAGCCATTCCGTGCCACAAACTATTTTATTTAGCCATCAGCGCAGCGCCGCCGGCGTGTTTCATGGAGACAAACTTGTCCGACGCCGACAACTGCACCGAGAGAGTGCGACGACCAATCAGCGGCGGCCTCCGCCACCCGGTTCCCATACCAGCACCCACTGTAGTGGCTGGCACAGCGGCACGGGGCACACCCACGCGATGGTTTGGTCTGCGTCCGGAGAGTAGTTCAACTCGACGGTACAGCGGACCCCCAGCCATACAGAAAAGGCGAACTCGCAATAGCAGAACAGTGAGCACTACACTCAGGACCCTGCTCTGGCGATCCACTGATCTGTAGGACGAAGGCAAGGAATCTTCTTCTCCCATCGTCCCGTTTCCATAACCGGACAGGCATGTATAATTATATGCTGCTATTCCACACAGGTCAGTGCGCCCGATGCTCCCACTAGCGGATCCAAGTGGGTGGGGGCTTCAGCCCCCCCAAAAAAAAATCGTCTGAAATCGGCGAAATTTAACACATTTTCTAATTTAGAAGAAAATCTAATAAGCTTTTACTGAGGCATGTTTGTTTTAAGTTGCCATGTAAGGCACAAGGAAACGAAATCCGATGAGTTTTTTCAAATTTGGTAAAGCTTTTTTTAAATTTAGCCCTCCCAAACCACCTGCAGCCCTCGTTCTGGATCCGCCAGTGGATGCTCTTCTACATATACTGAAGCCCAGCACACAAAATCCACTCATCTCCATCCGTGTTGGTAATCCAAGAGATGCACCTGGACTCTGTATACCTCAGCCGGCACAGCGTAACCCACTACCCTACCCCGCTCTAAAGGCGGGCACTCGCCTCTCCCGGCGACGGTAACTCTGAAGACGGGCACTCCTCGCCTTTCCGGACGTCTCGGTGATTCTGAAGGCGGGCACTCGCCTCGGCCGGCGCCGGTAACCGGAGATCAGAGCTGGACACCGAGTCGGTCGGTTGGCCGGCGGCTATCGATTAGATTGAGATCTCTCGCCACTCTGCAGCCGGCGCGGCGGCCGATCGGACTGGATTCCGTCTGTTTGTGACGGCTCGCAGGCTGTGTATGTATCCCGGCCGGCCGAGGTGGAGTGATCGATCAGACGTCACTGGACGGCTGCTGCCAGGTCACGGTCGGTACGCAGCCGCCCGCCGACCGCCGCTCCGCTCCTGCACGGAATCGGGGACGAGTAGACCGTGAGAACGAGAGCGGCACTGGGTGAGAAGGGACGGCAGGAGTGGTTGCAAAGATGGTAGAACGATGAAGTTTCTGAGTGTTTGCAAGTTCGAGGGGTTGTGAGCGATCTGCTTGGTTTTCGCTCGCTGATTCAACTGGCAGGTTAGGCTGCGCCGCAGCACGTTCATGTTCTGCGGGCCTGCCTATATGTCAGGTATGTGAGCCTTCCAATTTCGGCGAAGTGAAGCTGTTAAGTTCTCGAAGCCGATTAGTTCCCGTTGTGGAACAGTAAATTTGAAATTGTGCGAAATATGGCATGCGATGTATTTCTTTCAATGTGACAATTGACGCATGTGTCACGCAAGCATGCCAGCATAGCGTCAATTTGTCATGATAAACATGTGATTTGGACCATAACTGATCGTGATCCTGACTGCGACCGATTACGACGCCATCCCTAACTAACGGCAACCACGCCCGTGACCTTGAAGTAGCTCGATCATTCTCCGTTGGCGCTTGTTGCCGGGCCGACAACAGTACACATTGACTAGGGGCGAGCTCCTGACCGGTCCCGGCACTGACCTTGATCTCTCGTAGCCCAGCGGCTTCACTAGACTACGGCATTCAAACGACGACACTAAATGACGGCTCCAGCATGACAACGGTTGAATGACGGCACTCTAATCGCCGCACTTAGATCTCCATCGCGACACAAACCGGATCAGGGCAGTGTGCTAGAAACAGAGTGCCGGCGGCCAGGGTCGGATGCAGATGATGCTGATGAAGAGTGATGACGTCTGGCGACGCAGGATAACTGATTAAGAGTTGCAACTAACGGCTCTGTCCGTATTACTCGGCAAGGATGATAGTGGGGAGTATTGGTAGTTGGGCGTAATGAAAAACGAGAGAGGTGCCGCTCAGCATCACTATGTTACCATCCCAGCACGGCCCGTGGTGGAAATCATTATGCCAACATCCCGCTATGGACCATGGTGGGGAATCACCATATCGACTTCCCGCTATGGACCATGGTGGGGAATCACCATATCGACTTCCCGCTATGGACCATGGATGGGAATCACCATATCGACTTCCCACTATGGACCATGGATGGGAATCACCATATCGACTTCCCGCCATGGACCATGGTGGGGAATCACCATATCAACTTCCCGCTATGGACCATGGATGGGAATCACCATATCACCATCCCGCCTTGGCCCATGGTGGGGAAGAGGCAAACAACACTTCATATTTGCACCATCCCGATAACAGTCCTCCCCGGAAGCAGTCCGGTCGGAGGGCAGAGACGGGAAGCAGCAGACTGCAGAGGACTCAGGTCCCCGCGGCCGATGGAGGTAAACCGATCCAAGACAGCGACCACAGAGAACGGATGGTCTTTAAGAGGGACGACCACTTTGTACTCAGTTGCACTGCACAGCTACATCATGTCTTGTGGAAGCTCCAGTTAACTTAATGACTCGCTTATCCCAGCCCATACCAACTCAAAAGTGGTGACGCATTTCTCGCGGCAGTTACGGCGTCTTTGGTGTACCAACGGTAAATGCGATGAAGGGAGACGCTGGCGGGTCGTTGCAGACAAAAGTGGTGAGCAGTATGATGAACACCGTCAGTTTAGCCGTGACGAACTCGCTTCAGACGGCCGGCCATTCATCTCCGGCGTCATTTCTCCCGCCCTGCTCTGATGACCGACTCACTCATTTTCAACGGAAAGAAATGGCCGTAGACATAATTTATTATCTTGTTTTCGGCGTTTTACGTCGGTTCACTAAGCTGGCATGCCTCTAATTCGACGAGATGATACAAGTTGTTTACCGACCGTGCTCGCAGTCTGCAAATGCAGCTCATGTGAGAGACAATTTTGCGCGTGTCCCAGAAATGAAATGGGCGTGTAGGGAGTCATCATCTGTTTTTCATCCGTAAAGAAGGAAGTGATGACCTTGCAGATGACATTTCCATTTGCGCAGACGGCTGAGTAGCTGACTTCGTGAAGCAAATAATTGTTGATTGGGTAATATCATCCAATGCAATTTCCGCTCCATTGGACAATAGATATAAAACGAAGTTCCTATTTCCCAGGCCATTTGACGCAGCAAATAGTCTTCTGGTCTCGCTTTGAACTTGGTAAACACACCATTTAAATGATGATATAGCTTGCAAAAGCAAGACAACAGCATACAGCAAACATACCCATAGTTGTTCCTTCGTTGCAAAAGTGACGCATCTCAATTAGCAGTAAAGCGGCCGCTGCACCATATTTTTACGTCTGGCTGTGTGATGGTATTGTGGAACATGGTAGCAAAGTACATAGCTATCTCAGAATTGGCTTGCAATTGTTGAAACATGCAAACAGCAAACATGAAATGATCCAACCTCATCACCGTTGTTAACTTTCTGACTGTCATACCACTCTGTGCGTTTTAAAATTAGCCGCCTAGCCCCAATAAAACTTCAAGACTACTTATGTTTCATACAAGAACTCCTATCGAGATATAAGGACTCAGTCTTCCTGCCGGAAGTATCCTGTTTAACATGCCCCAGCGTCGAACCAGAGCTGCGCAGTCCCAGCTGCTCCACGTTCCGTCTGCACGTAATGCGCGTGGAGACTGTATAATGTGGGCTGTTCGGAAGAGCCGTGATAGGCCTACTATGACGATCTCACAAAATGTTTTCTGTAAGACCTTTTTTTAAAACAAATATTAGTTATATCTAACTACAATTACTCACACAGTGATTTTTTTCACACATAGGTCTTTATTAACTTCCTCATACAACAAATGCATCACGTAACACATAAAGTAACACGCAGATAACGCCTTCGCAGTCAGTGTGTGCGGCCCGTCTGGCCAAGCCGGGGCGGCGCCGATAATATTGGCAATTGCCGTCCCGGCCCCGGGGAGGCCTGTTGGGTACCGCCCCGGCCGGGGAGGTCTGTAGGATACCGCCCCGGAATTTGGTCATAACGAACCAGCAGTGTTGAAATGGGCTTACCCGTTTATTCTTTCGTTCGCATGTGGGTGCCGTCTTCGTGCATGGGACATACAACAATGTTCACCCGGATATTTAATGTTTTTCCGCAGATTTTTAAAAGACGTCCGCCAAGAGACGTTTTCCATTGGTAGTCATATTTGGAAAGTAGGCATTGGAAGGTAGGCATATTTTGTAAAAGGCAATGCATATTCTTACTCCTATTTACATGACAAAATAGCGGCTGATGCAACATGTGGGCCAATCTGGGTCTCAATTAATCTCTCTAGTTGTTCAATTTTCTTAGCCTTCTGACATGTCCAATGTTGATAGCGTATAGACAGCTCCTGTTCTGGCGCAGAATGTCGTTTAGTGAGAACAGCGTTGTGAAAGCTCTTACAAATAGCTGTTTCAGTGAAGCAGGCCTGCTTGCGAAAAACCACATGCAGATTCGAATTGACTTTGACCTAGAACTAGACCTTGATGCTGCAAATAGAGCAGATTTAGGACGCATCTTTGCTGCACGCCTGGAGCCATGGAGGGGATTGTCCGGAATAAAATGGAAGGAGCGGTACCAAGCTTTGTGCCTGTTGGCAACAATGGCACGGCCAATACCGATTTCTTATTAGACTAGCACCATCTAGTGTAGTTAGTAGGTAGTAGCGTTTGGCGAAGTCTTCTTCTTTGATACGTTGTGTTGTCATCCTGGATATGTACGGAGCTGGTGCGAAATAAACCATTGTTATTATTGTTATAAACAATTTGCTCCCTCACAACCTCCCCGACATTGCCTGACACCTGGCGGCAGATTTTGTAACCTGCAGTTTCTCATCCTCGCTAGATGGCAGGCTTGTTCCCCATCTCTGAAAGGTCACCCGCAACGTAATCTCGTCACTGAATCTCGGCATTTTTACGTCAGTGCCGGAGGAGGCCCCGACCTCCATTGTGCTATGACTTATAGCCCAAACAAAGACCGGAATGCCGTCGGTGGCTGGCGTGCCATTTCCATGCCAGCTGGCTCTTGTAATGTCACTGGAACAAGGCCAGTCATGAACTGCGCTGACCAGGACTCGGCAGCGTGGCGTGCCCCGAACATTGGATTGGACCTCTTCGACGGCCACTAGCTCGCGTACTAAGAAGGTGTATCTCGAGATGATTGGCCAGTCTTGCATTTGGTCAATTCTAGGTAGCCTGTCGCTGGCATCAGCTCTGCCTTTGACGTCTGTATGGCCTATTCAGAGCACTGCCTGAGGCGCGGCGGGGGCTCGGAGCTCGCCACGCCACGTGCGGCTCCGGGCAGGCATCCGGCGTCCCCGCTACCCAGCACCCCCTGCCTGCCACCTGGCCCCGGTACCCAGTCCCCCCCCCCCCCACCCTCCCCCCTCGCCCCGCATTCATTGTAGCTCCCGCGCGGCGGCGGCGGCGGCGGCGGTGGAGCCCGCGTGCGGTGTGGCCCGGCGCAGTGACGGCGTCGACTGGCCCGGCGTCAGGGGCGGCGCCAGGCTACGGAACTCGGGGGTGCGTCTCAGTCGGCCTTGGTCTAACACGGTCGTCGTCATACGAACGGGCGGCTGCTTCCCGGTCCGGGAGACACAATTGTCTCCGGAGGAGACGCGGTTGTCTCCGCTGTTTGTGCAGAACTCGGGAGACGACCGTCACCCCTAGAGATGCCGTCATGAAGGGCTATGCGATCGCCATGCCAGAACCCGTTCTATATGGAAATGATAGCCTATTGACTGATGTAATGCTCCCGAGTGGGACTCGGGTCATTGCTCCCACAACTGGTAATGGCTATAAATAGGAACATCAGTGGAAATTTCTAACTGCTGGACCATAGTTTGAGTTATGTTTGCTCTGACCATTGGCGGATCCAGGGGGAGGAGGGGGGCTAGGGGCAAATGACCCCCCCTAAAAAAACGTCTGAAATCGGCGAGAATTTCCACATTTCCTGATCTAGTAGGAAATCTAAGCAACTTTTATTAAGGGAAGTTTTTTTAAAACGTGTAGCTAGCATTGCACCAGGAAGCGAAATCCGATGAGTTTTCTAAACTTTGTGAAACCTTTTTGGGGGTAGGTATGCCCCCCCCCCTTCCCGCAGCGCCAGAGACCGTCGTTCTGGATCCGCCAGTGGCTCTGACGTTTACATACATTAAACGGTTGACCTTTTGGAAGTCATGGAGCCAGATGGATATTCTTAAAGGACATAAAGGACATAAATTAATAGTGCAACAAAGAGACATAGGGGTCCGTCGTAGGCTGTTTGAGGTGCTTAATTTCTTTAATGGCCTGGGGCTTTTAATGATAATGATCAATGCGTTTTGGATCATTTTCAGCCTATGATATCATAGTCACTAGCGGATCCAGGGGGGGGGGGGCATACGGAGCAAATGCCCCCCCCCCCAAGCCGCCTGAACTCGGCGAAATTTGCACATTTCCTGATATAGAAGGAAATCTAAGCAACTTTTATTAAGGGAAGTTTGTTTTCAAACGTCTAGCAATGCATAAGGAAGCGAGATCCGATGAGTTTTCTGAACTTTGTGGACTTGTTTGGGGGTAAGCCCCCCCCCCCCACAGCGCCAGAGACCGACGGTCTGGATCCGCCAGTAATCATAGTAACAGTGGATGTGTAATGCGTAATTGTTTCCGGTCATAAACATAAACCGATCAACTTTGATAAGTTCGGACTTCCAAAGCATCGGGCAAGCCATCGATTAAAATTCAGTCTATCTGGGTTTTTGTCTGTGTTAAAACCTAGCAACCGGCGATGGAAATGCAGACAAACAGGTTTTCTGAAAAAAAATACAACTGAGTGTGTGCATGTTGAGCGACAGTGTACTATGACGACGGGCGCAGGACAGTATCGAACAACCATCTGCGACCTCGGACAAATGTCCTGGTTCTGTTTCTTGCTCTAAAAATGCTCCTTTTACTTGGTGAAGGCTGCATTTCATGTTTTATGGTTAAATGGATAGGTTAGTTGTTTGGTGTAAGGAATCAAGCGACATTACCTAGGTAATAAGAAAAGATACGGCTGACTGGTGGAAGTTTAATATTCTTGTTTAATTTATTCACGGACGACTGACACCAATCGACAGTAGATATGCCTCAAACATTCTTGCTTAAGGAAATATGAGATAAACAGAGTGTAACTTTCATTATCTGTAATTAAACAGTCCACTAAGCTACACTGTGCAGTTATACTTATATGAACGGTGTCAGGTGTCGTTCGAGGTGAAACATTGTCGTTTAGACCGAGGGGAATCTTTGAGCTGCAGTGGGTAACATGTCAAATGATGAGGCTTCGTGGCAGTCCGGTGAGCTTCTGTGAGCTTTAAAGAGCTTTAGTGACCTTTGGTGAGCTTCAGTAAGTCTTGGCAAGCTTTGGTGAGCGTCGGTGACGTACAGTGAGCTTCGGTTAGCTTCGGTGAGCTTCAGTGAGCTTTGGTGAGCTTCAGTCAGTCTGTATGACCTTTGGTAATCTTTAGCGTGCTTCAGTGAGCTTCAGTGAGCTTCAACGAGCTTCAGTGAACTTTAATTAGTTTGGTAAGCTTCCGTGAGCTTGTATGAGCTTCAGTGAGCTTTGGTGAGCTTCAATGGGTTTAAGTGAGTTTTACTGACCTTCGGTGAGCTACACTGAGCTTCGGTGAGCTTCAGTGAACTTAAGTGAGCTTGGTAAGCTTTGGTCAGCTTTACTGAGCTTTGGTGAGCTACGTTGAGCTTCGGTGAGCTTCGGTGAACTTCAGTGAGCATAAGTGAGCTTCGGTGAGCTTCGGTGAGATTCTGTGAACTTTACTGAGCTTCGGTGAGCTTCGGTGAGCTTCGGTGAGCTTCAGTGAGCTTCAGTGAGCTTTAATGAGCTTCGGTGAGCTTCAGTGAGCTTTAATGAGCTTCGGTGAGCTTCGGTGAGTCTGAGTAACCTTATGTAATCTTCGGCGAGCTACAGTGAGAGTGACCTTCAGTGAACTTCAGTAACTTTAGTGAGCTTCGGTGAGCTTCGGCGAGCTTTGGTGAGCTTTAGTGAACTTCACTAAGCTATGACGAGTCTCAGTAGGCTGTGGGGGACTTAAGTGACCGGTGAGGCATACATGGGCTGGGCGCCGGAAGGGGCCAGTATGCACCATTGCAGCATTGTTCCCCGCAAATGGATGTCCATCGCGCGCATCGACAGGAGTACCGCGCCACTATTGGCGTCGAAGATGTCTGTCTGTTCTACTGCCCTCATGGGTCATTGGTTACTGGTTACTTTGCATCGGGTACAGGGCCGTAGTCACAGGCCAGTGATCGGCCAGCGTCTAATAAGTTTGGCACCTGCCATTCGTCTTCGGTTTTGAGTGATTGGTTAAGTTACTAGGGGCTATCTGGCGGATCCCAATTCCCAGCTGTTCCCTAAGTTTTACGGAGTGTGCAATGTGTATGCTGGTTCATTAGCTGACCGCAAGGCCTAATTAAAGCAACATTCTTCTCTGACACTGACTCTCGACTCAACTATCAGTCTCTTGCAGCGGTAGCGCACGTACCGTACCTATTGATTGTATCGATGGTGTACCTATTTGGCAACAGGAAAGTGGATTTTCTAGCAACAATTTCCGTTATTCCTTGAATTTATAATCAGAGTGTCCTCAATATACCTACTTCGTGTACGCTGGAGGATTCAGAGGAAGAGCCGCGAGGCCGTACCCCTCCCCCGCCACAAAAAAATAAAAAAAATCGGTACATACTTGACACATTTCCCGATGTAATGGAAAACTAATAAACTTTTGTCGAGAAAAGCTTACTTTATATCGAGTTTCAATGCATAACGAAGCGAAGACCGATAGGTTTCCAGAATTTTTTGAAACTTCTTTGGATTTGACCCTCAAACCGCCCGAAATCACCTTTGTGGATGCTCCAGTGATGCGTCTCCTACCCCGTAACTCCCCGAGAATTAGGGGGTTAGGGACCGAGCCGAGACTCGGCCCCTTCATCCAGGGATGACCCTCCCGACAGAGTGGTTATATTTTGCATATGCTTCTTTTCTAAGTCTGATGTTGGACCACTGGCGGATCCAGGGGGGGGGGGGGGTGCATTAGAGGCGGTTCCCCCTCGGAACCACCTGAAGTCGTCGATTTTTTTAAAATACATTTTCTTATAACGAAGGAAATCTAAGCAACTTTTATCGAAGGAAAGCTAGTTTTAAAAATCTTTCAATGGATTAGGAAGCGGTATCCGATGAGTTTCCTGATTTTTGCAATTTTTGGGGGTGTTGTCACCCAAAGTGCCAAAAAACGCCGTTCTGGATCCGCCAGTGAGCTAGACAGTGGACTGCGCCGCAGACTATGTCTATTTCGGGTCCAATCAGTGGCATCTAGGTCAGCTGCGGGCTTCAGCAGGGGTGATGAGCTCCCTCGCATGCTGCTGTGGCCAGATTTGTCACCATTTACAATGCAAATCAATGCAGGATCCGCTTGGCAAATATTGAACAGCCCGGCCCGGCCCGGTTCGCGACTCCCACGGACTGACATGCGTGTCACTGGTGGAATGGTGGACCAAGAACGGCCAAAACACGGTAGTTTGGAGCAACTTTTGTTTAACATTAGGTGTTGTTTCGACAAATGGTGAATTTAGAAAGGTTGGCAAGACTCAACGATTTTTTCTAATTCCATTTTAGAATGATACAACTACGTCTTTCCTTCTGGGAAAGTCTTGCCATTTTTTGGTCTAAGTATGTGCCATTATTTTGTCGATTTTAGTCACTTCTTGAGAGTTGAGAACACACCCAAACGCTGCTGGCTGAGCCCGCCCCTGGCCATGTTATACAGCAGGCCGTCTTCTTCGCTCTGCACCTGTTACCAAGCCGACGGCTGGAGATCGGTCGAGCCTCACCGGTGTCCACCGGGCCAGAGCAGCCGCCGCCTTTGATGTCAGAGTGGACCGGATGGTGTAAACGACGCAGCCAGTCGGTCCCTTCCTCGAACACCGCTTCACTGGAGCCAGGATGGAAATAGTGCTGTAAGCCGGGCACTCCGGACGGCGGTCGTCGGGTGGGGACGGTGGTGGTTTATCTTTTATTTTATATAAATCAGTCCGAACTTTTTAGTTTTGATGTTGTCTCGAGTGTTGTCTTTTTAGTTCTGATCTTTCTTCGCTGAGTGGAGCACGCTGCAATTATTCCGATCTTTATAACCACCATTCTATCGTATATGTAAGTCCAAGGATGTTGTCGAAGTGGTAACAGCGAGTAGCTCCTGTTTATCGACAGATGCTATTGTCTGGTCGGAATTGGGTTTGGCCTGTGCTGCTCTGGTCTGGTCTGGCCAATGGTCTGGTCCAGTGACGGATCCCGGATTGGCTCAATGAGGGGGAGGAGAGAAGGGCATTGTTGGTCCCCTCTGCAAAATTGGATCGATATCTATCGATATTCGATATTTAGGTCGGAATGGGAAGGATACTATAGCTCAAAATAGGCCTTGCCCATGTCAATATGTTCACCTAATTAACACAATCTTGACTTCCCCAATCGCCATAATGAACGAGCTGGAGGCAAGGAAGTCGAAACGGTCTATTCTGGAGCCTAAAGTGGGTCCTGTTGTGAGAGCCTGAGGACCATTGTTGAGGTTCGGGGGGGGGGGACATGACCCCAATGCCCCCCTACGGGTGGAGTTTCCTATACAGTTGGTGGAGCAGGCGCACCACCAACTTTTTCTTTAACCCACTAAGTTTTGTCATATTTTTTGTTGCTTTAAATGATCATAGTCCATAAAAGCAAAGCATTACTATCAAACTTGAATTTTCGCTGGCGTTAAATTGTCAATTTTCGACTTAGCTGTGCAAAACAATCAGCCAGTGTGACATTTTATCCCACCAACTTTTCCCGAAATGCTCCACCCATGCCCCCCCCCCCCCCTCTGGATCCGACACTGGCCTGGCCTGGCCTGGCCTGGCCTGCCCCGGCCTGGCCTGGCCTGACCTGGCCTGGCCTGACCTGGCCCGGTCCGGTCCGTGCCGATCTGGTCCGGTCCGGTCCGGTCCGGTCCGGTCCGGTCCGGCCCGACACCGGAATGACGCTCGTGAGATGACGACTGATGCCCTCATCTTTAAACGATGCGGCAGATCTCGCGGCAGACACGTGGTGACTTACTTACCTATGACGTCATAACTTGAAACTCGAGTACCTAGTTCTTGAGCTTCTTTTAATTCACCCTATCTTTATACAACACTCCACTCTTCAAAGGGGCTTATTCCATCCAAACTCGTTACCCGCTGAAGTTGATAGCTCATAAAGGATTATCGTATGACACAGCGGTGATGATATTTCACCCCAATGTCCATTTTACGTCTAATGTCCCAATACATAAAGTTCGTGACTTTTTCAGTACTCAAAGCTGATTGAGGCGACGCTTTAAGTGCACAATCACGACGAACACTTTCCCGGCAAGCGATACCATTTTGGCCACTTAGCTGCTACGGTAGCACCCCTCCCCTCTGCGTGAGCCTGGACGCGCCCCTGCGCACGTCGTCAGCTGCTGCGCGCGCAGCGGAGCGGCCGCCAGCGGCGGACGCTAGTCGCTTAGCCAGCTGACAGCGAGCGTCCCGACCGCTCCGTTAGGGTACGCTGCGCGCCAGTTTTCACAGGGCGAGCACGTGCATATGTGTTGAAGCTACCTGCTCTGTGCGTGCAAGTTGTTGGTGCTGCTCTGGTGCGAGGTCGAAAGTGGTGCAGAGTTTTTCGAGGTACAGTGTGCCCAGGGGGAGTTTCCACGAGTCTAGGAAGTTGTGCGAGTGCTGAGTGCTGTGATTTCGGCTGGCGTTTGTGCGACGCGAGTCTCGGGCGCTCTGCGCTTTGCTGCGTCGTTGGGTCGTTTGAACGCACTCGGCGTGCCGCCAAGACTCCCACGGAGCGGAGTCTACGGATTCGGGTCGCTCGACGAGAAAGTATCAGGTACGTTTGTGTCGTGTGCTGATGCGCAGTTGCCATGACAACTCATCTCGGTACCTCTGATCTGAATTCCTTCGTGTATGGTGCTCGCCATCGCCTGGGGCATGCTATTTCCGGCGTCCGTGCTGAGTGGGAAGATTGAACGCATTCCATGGCGGATTGTCGTCACGGCAGTTGGGACTGGACAAAATCCCCTGAGGTGTTCAGCGGTTTGGCCAGAATATGTCCCAGGCAGGGACGTAGCCAAGGGAGGGGGGGGGGGGGGCAAGGGGGCCATGCCCCCCGGGCCGAGCCGGTCTACACTAGATAAAATGGGATTCTGTTGAACTTTTAACATTAAGCCTATGGCGTTGCATGGAGAGAATCGAGTTTGAAATGTTCGACCCCCCCCCTAAGCTGTAAATGTGCATGTCCCTGAGCGAAATCCTGGCTTCGTGCCTGGTCCCCGGCGGATGGGGGTGAGATTTTCCGCAGACAGTTCGGGACAGTCCCGCCACTCCCCGCTTAAAAATGTTATAATAAGTTCATTGCTCACGGAGTCATGCATAAGGCGTATACAACTGTTAGTGCGAGTTGACGTGCATGATTCAATGTCGTAAATGTGGGGTGAACCAACAGTAAGTTTGGCACGATCGGTAATATTCGTATTGCAAAGCTGTCATTTGCCCCTTTGGATTTGGTGAATGAAAAGTCGCTTTTGTGGCAGTAGCGGATCCAGGAAGGGGATTCGGTTAGGAGCGAATACATGGGAGGGCCACATGCTATGGTTTTTCCCGAAGGCACTACAACCATGATTTGGCCTTTACCGAACAATTGGACTGTCGGGTGTGGTGGACGGTTTTTAACATTACATCTAGTTATAGCGTTGCATGGAAAGGATAATACTTCCTTTGGACGATTTAGCCCTCTCAAAACCCACGGCCCTTTGCCTCAAAACCAATCCGGCCTTTGGCCCCCCCAAAAAAACATCTGAAATTGGCGCAATATATGATTTCCGTATGTAGAAGAAAATCGAAGCAACTTTAGCGATAGAAACTTTTATTTTAAATCGTCGAGCAATGCATCAGGATGCAAAATCCGCGATGAGTTTTCCAGAATAGTGTATCTAGTACTTCTGGGGATCAGCCCCCCCAAAAAAACACGCTTGAGCCCTCATAAGTCCCAATTCACCGTTCTGATTCGCCAGTGTCGTGATTGATTCGTCCTCTAGGAACTTTGAAGCGGAAATTTAACCTTTGGTGCAACCTTGACCTGACCAATGACACCGAATGTCGTATACTGCGGGCGTATAAAAATACGTTATTAGTTTATAGAGTTGTGCCAACAAAGCGTAGAAAAAATGTCACTTTGCGGGATGGTATGGTGAGCGGACCGAGGCTTAGGGAATTCCCTTTCTACGTCATTTTTGGCGACTTACTGCTTTTAATTTACAGTGCTGACCTTTCTGAAGCAAAACATGTGATCCAAAACGCCGAATTCGTGTCTGTTTCTTCACGGGTCAGTATTGTGGGTGGACGTGACGTTGGTGCGGCGTCTGGTCTGCCCGCAATGCGACCTTTGTTGCGTCTGAATGCGCCGTCCCCTCTGTCGCAACAAGGCTGGTGAGACGCACGTTGGTCACACGCGGAGGGAGCCTCAGAGGCCACGCAACCTCGTGCGGCCCCGCGTACTGCGCCCCGGCTCGCCAAAAGACGCTCTCGCTGCTTTGTGGATGCCGTGATCAGGGGCGGAGCCAGCGACGTGAAATCGGAAGGTACTCCGCATAAAGGTCTCATTTTTCACGTGGTTTCCCTTGCGCTTCCTTTGCCCCCTCTTAACGCTCCCCAGCATCAGTGCAAGGGGTGACAACCAATTCGGTTGTTCTGGACTGAAATGAAAAAAGCGTTCTAGCGCCGAAACTTGGCTGGGTGCGCCTCTGGCAGCGGCCTTCGCAGTGACATATGATCGCCGCTCGCCGCGAACTGAGACTGGCTGCGTGCTGCGCTGGCTGAGACTGAGAACGATAGACGCGAGGCAGGCGGTCGAGCGAGGGGGCCGATTTGGTGTAGTGTTACCGTCTATGAATCACTCCAACGCACACATTTTTCAGTGGGCGCCATATAACCGCTGAAGTTGCGACGCCCCCCCAAAATAATAATCATCGTCACTCATTTTTCAGGTGTCCGCGATTGACGACAATAAACTTATTTTGTTATTGCCCTGAGCAAGGGTTATCGTGTATCACTTAAATGGGTCGAGGTGTCGGAAAGCTGTCACACAAAAGTTTGCGTTATTTGTCGCAGTGATTTGGAGGATGCCATATCAAAATCATTGTTGGTTCGTAGCTACTTCGTGTTTTGCTTTCATCCACAATAATGTTCTACTACAAAGAACGGCAACAACATCCAGATAAACGAAAATCTTACTCAGTTTCTTCACTTTTATTCATAACCTTTGGGTCAACAGGTCAGCAATTTCCAGCTGAGCAAGCTCGGAAGGTCCTTCATGAATTTATGCCAGAATCTTGCTTAGTCATAAGCAATGGTTGGAGGTTTAGAACCTGCCTTACAGGCTCCAAATTTCGCAGTGTCATTTCGCTTCTCATCGTCGTGGTTCTCGTGTTGACATTGGGAAGAAATGCTGTGCCGCTGTGCTGTGTCAATAAAAAAGATGGACTCGGTAATGCATTGCTGACAATGTTTACCACGGTTTCTAACTTTCACGGTTTCTAATGGAAGATTGTGCTGTTATTTCCCCGTCATGTGCTACATTAAGTGCACATCTTCTGCTAATTTATGGCTTAATTCGTTCCCGCGTTGATAGCGGTAAGGCAGCATGACTTTCATTGTGCTTTTCGCTTACCTGAGCGTCATGCTATATGTCGTTCTGAGGAGTCATACAGCTTGAGTAGTAGCATCCGCCTTGTCAGGCTCAATGTCCTTTCCAAGTAAATGTACTTTACCAAGTGCCGAATGGAACCAAGTGCCGAATGGAGCGCATTGTGTGATTCATGGTATTCGGGTAACAATAGAAAAGACGCGTTAGAAAATCTGTGACCACAAGTCCTGCGCACATGATCGTTCTTCTCTACAGAAATCCATGCGGTTTACTGGTCCTCGATTAGCATTGACCCTGATCCGAATCGATCGGGCTTGATCCGGTTATATCTGGATCGATGGGTGCTGCGCCTCGGCTGGGCTCCTCTCAGGGTCGGGCCGCTGGAGCGTGGAGGACTGGGACAAAGGACCTCACCCCTCCCCAGCCCCCAGTGGCGGCGGAAGGTAGACCTCACCCCTCCCCAGCCCCCAGTGGCGGCGGAAGGACCTCACCCCTCCCCAGCCCCCAGTGGCGGCGGAAGGAC
>JARFNZ010138514.1:0-10669 GCA_031763405.1 Balanus nubilus
GGCCCCCCCCCCCCCCTCCCCCCTGGATCCGCCAGTGGGGGAGGTGCGATCCGCAATATTTCAAGTCGCTTCTTTCCATGTAACGTCATAGTATGAGGGCGCCTTAGGTGCTCAGAAGGGCGCTTTCGGCGCCCGGCATGGCAAAGTGCCCCCCCCCCCCTAAATACGCCTCTGGGTTGTAGGTTGTAGCATTGTAAGTTGAAGGTTGTAGGTTGTTGGTTGCAAGTTGTAGGTTGTAGGTAGTATAAGGTTGTGGGTGGTAGGTTAGGTTAGGTTAGACCAGGTAAGGTTAGGCTAAGTTATATTACATTTATGCTTCACTGAATTCCCTAAAACTTTGCCGGCATTTAACGCGTGCAATAATACCGGAAACTTGCATTGCGCAGATTTACATTAACACAGATTACGTCATTTGCCGACCCTGCATTTTAAAGCAGAAATCATTGACCTGCATGCATAAATACACCAAAAATGAAGAATACATTTGTTGCGCGTCTAAGACAAAAACGGTGTGCATAAACACGTTGGAACAGTTTTCAGTGTGCATAAACACGTTGGTACAGTTTCATTTATCTACCGTGAGATCGGTGAGGTTTAGGGGGGATTTGCTGTTGTTTCTTGTTGCTATAGATTTGAAATAGCTATTTTTTTTACCTAGTCATCCAGTTTCTAAAAAAACACTCGTACTGTGTGACATGTGTTTGAACAACTTAAAAAGGTGTTGGGTAGTATGTCAATGTGTATAAACCCTGTTTTTTCACTCATTACTCGCATTAGTCATTTTCTTTTGAAAAGGGCATCAAGTTGATATTTTGAGGCCGGTGAATACTCCACAAACCAAATAACTCATCAGATAAATGCAAATTTGATTGTGACTCTGACTGAGAGTTGGAGTCAGCAATGGGCACAAAATGACCAATGGTCAATGCACCCTTTAATCCTAATAAATTAATCAATTGGAGTCAGTAAGTTTTTTGTGACTCTGACTCCAACTCTTGCTTTGCCTCCAGCTCCACAGCCCTGCTAGGTGATGTGTAAATGTGCACATACTATTTTTGAAATTCTCTATTGAATAACACCTAAATATTGGCATTAATGGGACACATTGAGAACAAAATAATCAGTTAAATTGCTGATCTTTTTCTCTTCCTTGTATATCTAATAGGGTGTTAATCTGTGTGTTAATCTGTTAATCTGTGTTAATCTGTTAATCTGTGTTAATCTGTTAATCTGTGTTAATCTGTGTGTTAAAATGTGTTATTCTTTAATAGAGTGGTTAATCTGTGGAATGGTCTGACAAAGGAAGTAGTTGAAACCACAACAGCCAATGTTTTCAAAAAAACAAGCTCAACAAACTGCACTGGGGCAGAGTTTCCTCAACCTTATCCGACAGGCACGTGACATGATGTGAGCACAGAATAGACCTAGTCTAATATTAGCTCACAAACCTAAACCTAAATCTAATTGTGTATGGGTCACATGTATTATGCATTTAGGTATGTGTGTTTTCATATTTTGTATGCAGACATATTCAATGAAGTGTTAAGATCAATATATTTGTCTTTCAGAAACATCAAAATGAGTCAAGGTAAAAATTCATCTATCCTTTCTTATGAAGGATGCAAGAATTTCAGGATGAGGATTGTGCTTGCAACACTGAGTGGTAAAATGGTAAAAATCAAGAAGATTCGATCAGGAAATGATGACCCAGGTGTTGATGGTAAGCATCTTTTTATAATACTGAAGATGATATCCACAAAGCTGACATGGGCAATATATTGATGGCTTATGTGTACTTCTCAACTTGGTAAGATGCTGTAGAGACTTCATTTGCAACATCCTGGTTTTAGGTAAACAATCAAGGTAATTTTGCTCATATGCATACACCTTTAGTGTATGTTAATGGCTAATTTTGTTGACATCTTAACCCTTCAAAAGTAGCTTGTACTCATGGTATTGAACTGTTAACATGTCTGTGCAGACCGCAGTTTCCAGTTCTTGTTTTTGGCTGCCCTGAACTTTCCAAAATAGCAACTTGATGTGTGTTAGAGTTTGTTGTGTTCACTTGGTAAGAATGGTTTTGACTCATAAATTGAACAATGCTGACTGCTGATCCCTTACACAATGGTTAAGGAACTAGCTCACAAGTATGGGGTCTTAAACTGAGGCAGCAGTTCTATAGCCAATGTCAGGAACCCTTGGTGCATATATACTTTGTTTGGCTGAATGACTCCAGCCAAATATATGTCACATTTAAAGGGTTCTGATCACCTTGAAATATTCCTTCATGCATGAAATTGGTATTTTAAGCCAATATCTATGAATGTGTCATTGGTTTTGACAGTAGATATTCTCAAAGAAATCGGGGAGTTTCTATTTCAAGTAACAAATGCTGTTACAGTTTCATATATGTGTTGGCTGACGATTTTTTTACATTCAGACATTTAATATTCTATAACAACTGTTAACTGGCATTCCACTGGGGAATTCAGCCTCAAATGCCATGTTAGCATGGGGGTGGAGCAGATTCTGCTCCCAAACCAATAGTCACAGTGAGCCAATTCCATGGCTGCAATGCGAAGCTTGTTATGACGCAGACCTTAAGACTGATAGATAATATTGATATTGATCTTCAAACAATTACTGGTGGGATGATCGGACGACCGATCTCCCTGCTTCTTGAGTGTCCCTAGTTGTCAATGACTGATGGCACCACTGCCTGTGTCTGCTGCCAGAGAGCGAGGCCAGCTTCCTGCGGCTGATGGACAAGCTGACGAACGGCACACGGATTGAGGTCAACGAGACGGGCACCTCTGTGACGTACGTCCCGGGCCTGCTGGCCGGCGGCCGGCTAGAGCACGCCTGCAGTAAGCGGCGCGGCATCGGCTACTACCTGGAGCCCGTCATGATGCTAGCGCCCTTCTGCAAGAAGCCGCTCCAACTGACACTACACGGTGTCACCAACAGTCAGGTTCGTACGGCCGCCGCAGCATGAACAGTCAGGTTCGTACGGCCGCCGCAGCACAAACAGTCAGGTTCGTACGGCCGCCGCAGCACAAACAGTCAGGTTCGTACGGCCGCCCCAGCACCAACAGTCAGGTTTGTATGGCCGCCCCAGCACAAACAGTCAGGTTCGTACAGCCGCCCCAGCACAGTCAGGTTCGTACAGCCGCCGCAGCACAAACAGTCGGGTTCGTACGGCCACCCCAGCACCAACAGTCAGGTTTGTATGGCCGCCCCAGCGCAAGCAGTCAGGTTCGTACGGCCGCCCCAGCACCAAGAGTCAGGTTCGTACAGCCGCTCCAGCACAAACAGGCAGGTTCGTACTGCCGCCCCAGCACCAACAATCAGGTTCGTACAGCCAACCCAGCACCAATAGTCAGGCCCGTAGTTCGCTTAGAGGTGCGAGTAGATATGATTAACGTCTTGCTGATGGAGGAAATACGATACGAGGTGATGTGGAGACGAACAAATGCTTACGAATGGGTGCGTGACTAATCAGTAATTACGTTACACAAAATTTGTGAATTTGCAGCCCTTTCCTGCCCCTTTGTCACAATTTGTCACACTTAAGCGTACTTATCCCCATGTTGTTCATTCGCTCATTGCAATTCTCTTTTCTGAAAGACGCTCTGATGATCAGTACAGTTAGAAAAAATACCTTCCGATCTTGCTCACATGACCTCCCCCATGTTTCCAAATGGACCCGTCCGTGGACCATCTGAAGCACAGCTGCCTGACGATCCCGTTGACCTACCCTCTTCCGTGTTTCCAGATGGACCCGTCCGTGGACCAGCTAAAGCAGAGCTGCCTGCCGATCCTGCGCCGGTACCTCCTGTTGGCGGATGAGCAGCTGCAGCTGAAGATCGTGCGTCGCGGCATGGCGCCCGGCGGCGGCGGACAGGTTTTCTTCAGCTGCCCCGTGCAGAGGACACTGCGAGCCACGCAGGTACGGGGCAGATGGGTTCGATGGTGCTGAGCAACTCTATGAGCAACCCCCTGACTCTGACATGAAGCCTCACAGACCTCGCTATTGTTTTAATACTTAACCCGCGCACCGATGGGGGAGAGGGCCGAAACAGCCCCCATCCACTTTGTCCCTGATATCCCCGAAATAACGCATGCCCAAACTTTGCGTGCCACTTCCGATATCAATGTCACACATGCTGGTAAAAGGAAAATAATAAGGTCATGATAGAACGACCGGAAATGACGTCAGAGTGTCGTCATGTTTTCCAATTTTAGGCTAAAAATAGTTATTTTGAGGAGAACGCTGTCAGTCGCACAGTTTTAAAGATAAAGTCAATTGTTTCATATAAAAAGACTGAGAATTGATAGACTGGGTTTTGAACTTTTGGAAACTGGAAAAATCAAGCTAAAAATTTCGAAATTTTGCAAATTGTTTCACCAATTTTCACAATTAGTCGGAATACATGTGATACAGACCACCTCGATGAACATGTGAAACAAATTTAAAGTCATCTTCCAAAATGACTGAGTAATGAGCTTGCAATGGCCAAAGCAGCCACTTGTCCATGATACTTCTACAAAGTCTGATTATTTTCCGTGTTTTCATTTGTTTCCGATTTCAATGGGGAAAGCAATGTTTAAGTGCCATTTTTCGCGTTTTTGACGAAAAACTGACCCTGTAACAAGTATTACATCTCCCAATGACCAAAATCAGTAGTTCACAGTTCAGCAAAATCACTTTTTGATCTTGTGACCTTGGATGACCTTGACCTGACCCATGCCTAGGAAAGGCTCAGAATGGTGCTTGGAAGTGTCAGGAACACGATCCATGCCTATTTAGTAGCTTGTTATGCGTTCAATGTCGTTATTTTTCCCGGCAAGCCCATCCGGCCAAAAGGGGTAAATATTGGGTTTTGACCTGACCTGTGACGTCATCAGTGTCCTTAGGATCAAGTTTCGCATTTCATTTTGATACTTCGTGTACAGGGCTATCGAATGTCGTTTGATTTTTTTAAAATCGGCCCAATAGGTTCGGAGATCGTAGGGGGGCTGAAACGCCCCCCCCCCTTCCTATCGGTGGGCAGAGGTCGGAAATAGGCCATCGGGGCGCGGGTTAACATGAGTAACTGTTGTGCCTGAAACTCCTAACGATCACCATTGGACATATGCGGTACGCAGGGAACCCCAAAATTAACCCGGGTATCTATTCAGTGACATTTGAATTACGGATCCACTGAGATCTTGTATTATGTCACCTATGCTGTATTATGCTGTATTATATGTTTACATGCTTGTATGCTTGTGTTGTATGCTTACACATATGCTGTATTATGCTGTATTATCAGTTGTATAATGTCACCATATCTAGAGAGTGCCCGGAAATTATTTATGCCTTCTTCAAGTACGTTTATTTTTAACACTCGCCGTGGAGGGGTATGACAATTACGCGCCCTGGAAGATGGGGGCTAAGATCTCAGCTCCTATACAGACTAGAATACCGATTTTTTTTTTTTTTTTTGGGGGGGGGGAGGTGCGGTCGGTGGGAAACTCTGTTGTTTGCGATTTTCATGATCCTAGGTCAATATCTTCGAGGTCAAATGAGGTCAAATTTGGCATATTAGGACATTGCACCAGAAACATTGCATTATCTAAACAAATATGGGAGCGAGGAGGAATCCGAAAACGGCAATAAAAAGCCCATGAAACGGTCCTTCGCCATGGTGTCGTTAGATTTAAGCTCAGGTCATAAGTGTAGGCTCCATTCCTTCCCGGCGCACGCAAAGACAATTGATTTATACCGGAAACTTGTGTTAGGGCATCAAGGAGTGTCAGTTCTTCACGACACACGTGACCTTCCCCAGCAACACGGCTTTGGCACTGATAATACGCAAAGAGTCAGTTTCTGAAAGCAACCTTCACACTCGGAGGTGAAGATCCACTATGAAGATCCATTTGTCGGCGTGCCACCATGGCTCATGTTGAAATGACCAGGCTCGACGTAGCCAAACAAATTGAATTGTCCGTCAAAATCATTAAAGTCTAGGTGACTCGTCACCGAATCAGGAAATCACTTGAAAACCAAGCTGGTCACTAGAGAAAGACGGTGCTAAACGCAGTGACCAAAAATGAGTTGGGCAGTCATCCCAAAAAGACGCTGGTTTTAAGAAAGCTGACACAGAGACTAGTTGGAAAGAGAAAGACCGACATCTAACGTACGCTAAGATGCCTAGAATTGAATTTCACGCATGTGTAAAAGTCTTGACCTTGGGTCACCTCAGGTCAGGTCATCAGGTCAGGTCAAAGTACAAACAGGCGAGATGACCACTTTGTAAGTTTGCGGTCGTGCCATGGCCAGAGTTTTCGGCAGACCCGTTTGAAACTTCAGGATTTCATTACGGCTCAGGTGTCTAAAACCTGCATATCTCGGATTTTTTTTATATCTAGACCTGAGGTCAGGTCAGTTTAGTGACCTCCCCATTAGATGTCGATTGGCGAAAATTAAAATCCTTCCTATTCAATAGAAACGAATCGGATCAGGCTAATTATTTCAGGATAATGTTTCCTTAGCCCATCATTGATGTATCAGTTGCAACTTTTGACCAGCGACCCCCTGTTAGGTCAGCCGAAGGGCATTCGAGGTCACGAACACCTTTTTGTCAATATCTTTTGAAAGAGGAGAGACAGAAACGGGCGAAAGACACCAATGTGTTCCTCTCATCAAGGCGCAACGACAGACATGCAAGCTGAACTAATTAGGTCACCTTGACCTTGACCCGAGGTCAAATTTTGAGATTGATCTAAACAGGTAAATGTTGCTATGCTTCGAACCGCCTTGAAGAGAAACACGAAAACGGTAAAAAGTTATTCACGAACAAAGTTTTTAGTTTCAGTGACCAGTGACATTTGATGACTTCGGGAGCCTACACTAATGACCTGAGCTTAAATCTAACGACACCATGGCGAAGGAGCGTTTCATGGGCTTTTTATTGCCGTTTTATGATCAAGGGGCAAACACTTGATCATCATCACAAACTTCAACACACCCTGTACTTAGATACTAGAACCATCATTGCAATCTGGAGAGGAATCTTGTTGGATCACCACGATACCGACATGGGTTTCATCAGCACATTGCACATGTCACGTCAGATTTCACCACTGCCCCGCCTGTTCTGCCCTCATTACGTCGCCCAGTGGCTGGACGCTGGGAAGGTGAAGCGGATCCGCGGCGTGGCGTACGCGGCGCGTGTCTCGCCCGCCATGGCCTCCCGCATGGTCGACTCGGCCAAGGCCGTGCTGCTCAAATTCCTGCCCGACGTCTACATCTACACGGACCACTACAAGGGCGACATGGCCGGAAAGTCGCCCGGCTTTGGTGAGTCGAGCCACATCACTGTCTTTGGGCAGTTCACGGGTGAGGTTCTTGAGGTCTGGTTTTGCTTGGGTCGAGAATTGTAGGACTCCACGTGTGTTATGTTACGAATTATTAACAAATTAGACACTACAATATCTATTTGTGGGCATGTGAGGCATGTAACAATGGAACAAATATTTTTTAGATAAAGGACGTTTTGTGACGAAATTTGGCCCTCCTGGCTGACGTGGGTCCGAACTAGTCGGCTGTGGCGCCATCTACAGGTATCTGATGTGCTAAATAACAGCGTCCGTTTTGTATGTGGACAGGCGTCAGTCTGGTGGCGGAGACGACCACGGGCTGTGTGATGACGTCGGACGTAACGTCACGGCCGCAGGGGTCGGACGGCCCGCCGAGCGTGCCGGAACAGCTGGGAACCTCTGCCGCCCACCTGCTGCTCGACGAAATCTACCGGTGTGCCAGAGATCAGAATGGAATGGAACAAATTAATGGAATCCTAATACGGAATGGCAATGGAAAGGAACGCGACCTGTTTCTCTAATCTTGCTATGGAACGGAATGGAACGGAACCAGAATGCAGTGTTAGACCTCAAGATCTAGGTCTATTATCAACTAAGAAAACATTAAATGCGCTTGAGTAGGATATATTTGGCCAGCAGTTTGCTTTAGAATTATCAGTCGGGTCATATTGATAATGTAAATGAACTCATGTTTTAAAATATTGAATGGAATGGAACGGTACAAGATATTAGTGGCTTATGATGGAACGGAATGGAACGGAATACGGACCATTGGAACGGAATACGGCCCAATGGAACGGAATGGAACGGAACCCAAACTGTTGTCCCATTCTTATCTCTACTGTGAGCCTCCCCTGGTGCCCGACCGCAAAGTCAATATGCGAATGTTTCTGTCGGTTTCACGTTTGATGTTGGTCTCACTAATACGTTGATCATTAATCTGAAGTGCGGTAAACGCCCCCATAAAACCAGAGTATTTGCCCTGGTCTGTGTTTCGCCTCGCTTAGTCAGCGTGATACACCTGATGGGCCAAAACGAATTGTTCCCAAGCTTAGGTTTATTCTGGAGATAGTTGAGTATAGATAGGGCTTTGAAATTTCTTACACCCATTGGTTAGGATTTTGTTATTATTGCTCCATATTTTCAAGTAATTCCTTTGTCTCATTCTGAGTGCATTTTAGTGAGGATTTCACTGATACCGAATTCAAGCCGGCTTTTCTTATTTTTAAGGCGGTTTTAACCTGCTTAAATTAATAAAAGCCACTGGCTGACATAAATGCAATTTAAGCGTGTTTTTTTCAACCCTGTAATTTCTTACATTGGTAGAAATGTATTTAAATATCATGTCGTCTGAATTTCAAGCTTCCTTGGTGCGTATTTCAATGGAAATAACTACTTTAAAGTTAGGAGCCATGTTTTTTCCCACCCGGCATAGCCATTCTTTTGTACGAGGATTCTTTTAAATGTCGAGACATTTCGTTTTATGGGTATATTTTGTGCATAACTTTACTAAATATTTTGTTCAACTGTTTTCTATCGTGTACCTTGAAACAAATTGCCAAAACCTGCTCGGTGCCCACTCAATTTAGTGAATTTATGAAGTATGGTATTTGACTTGGGATATTCTGCTCGATGGTTTATATCCCGACTCTGTCTTTTCAGGGGCGGGTGCGTCGACTCGCTGGCGCAGAGTACGATGTTGCTGTACATGTCACTCGGGCAGAAGGATGTCTCCAAAGTGAAGCTCGGACAGCTCACTCCCTACACGTGAGTGGACCTTGGTGACGTCACCCGGCGTAATAGTTCGGGCGAGAATATGGACGCTGAGTTGCTTTGGATGAGGAATCGCAGTGATGAATGCCGCCGTTGCCACTTGCGAAGTGTGAGTGGCCCGGGGCGGTGGCGGCGTGGTTCTGGGGTTCTTATGTATTACACCACAACCGAGTATAAATATGCGAGTCGATTAACGCATCTTTATACTCGCGAGTGGTGTAATTATTTTATCCCGCGCCGCCGAGCTATATCAAAAAGTATAGGAAGACTTCTCAGCCGTGGTTTATCAAATCGATAATCACCATATGTCAATTAAATTTCCAGTTATCTGACGGTCGATTAAAAAATTGCTTCAACACATGCCTCAATGACAAAGACAGATATCGGCGTGGGATAATCATGTATAACGCCCGTTTTACCCATGACTTAGTGATCAATGACATATCGGGTTGGTAATGACCGTGGTAACCGTCTGGTGTTATAAGGGGGCGGTAAGACATATGTGTTGATTTATAATTGTAAAATATATGTCGTCTTATGAATTAGATGACATTGTAAATCCTCTTTATGGACGATAAACATACATAAATCTATTCAGTAAGCGACTGTTATCTTTTAGGTGATCATAATTAGTATAGCCAACAACTTCCACGTTTTGTCACTGCAGGGTGATTGTCCCATGATTTTATATAGCCCAGGTCGTCGCCCCCGCGTCCTGCTCGTAGGCGTACATCCACAATCGCGCTGACCGCCTCATTGTCGTCTTGTTTCCAGGATAGAGTTCCTGCGGCACATGCGGGACTCGTTTCAGACGGTGTTCCGGATAGAGAACGTGATTCCCACCGAGGAGGAGGAGGACCTGAACACTGGCGGAGAGAAGCTGACGCTCACCTGCCTCGGCGCCGGCTTCAGCAACCTCAGCAAAACCGTCTCCTGAACACGACTACCGCAGCAGCCGGGTGCCGGCGACACGGCGGAAATACGGCGTCAACCGTGGGGTGTTCAATATGGCGTCTCCCGCAGACTGGTCCAATATGGCGACTTGCGCCGCTGCCAATGTCCCGCGCTGTTTCTGCGTATGTGTTTTAAAACTTTTATTGTTGCTGGTATGGGACGCAAACATTCAGCTCGGGTGTGTTGGGTTTCGAGCTAGCACGCGTCGTTGAACGAAGACTTCATGAAATGTCATTGTCATTGTCAACAACTGGTGGATCTGCCGCCCTCGTTTTGTGACGCGAATGCTCGTAATACATCACATTAGGAATGTCTATTTTCTTTTTATTGAGATGTGTTGCACCATAAATGGTAGCTCCGGCCCGATAAGTCACAAGTGTGACATGATACTGATAAATAGTGAGCATTCCGAGCATCCGAAATTATTTTTTCTCCTTTGTCCAGAATGAATATAAAACGTGTTGCTGTCGTAGTCTCCTCGTGCTTGGTGCTTGGCCATTGGCGTAGGAACGTCACGAAAAGTGTGTGGGGGGGGGGGGGGCGCAGCGAAACTTGAGGGAAACCAATGAGGATCTCA
>JARFNZ010138525.1:0-10667 GCA_031763405.1 Balanus nubilus
CGGCACAGCCTATCGGTGTGCTGCGGCACAGCCTATCGGTGTGCTGCGGCACAGCCTATGCGTCACCACCCGGCACTACGCGGCTGGGGCCTGGCGACAGTGTCTGGTGGCTGCCGCCTAACAGCGCGGTCACCCGGTGCTGCGGCGGGGGCGGGGTGTGGCCGAGTGCACATTCATTCACCTCTGATTTTGGCCTCAAGGTAATGCAGTCAGCAGTGCCGGCCTCTAGTATTTAGACCCATAAAGATTCAAACACTTAGTATGCAACCGCATGTCGCGTGTTTTATCATCAGTCTGTTCCACATAACTGCCTGTTACTTCCAGGACGTCATCTACGCCATCCGCGATTGTGCGTTCGTCACGACCGATTACCCGATAATCCTCTCCTTCGAGAACCACTGCTGCAAAGCCCAGCAGCTTAAGATGGCCAAGTACTGCGACGAGATATTCGGGGATCTGCTGCTCAAGGAGTCTTTGCCGGAGTGCCCGGTGAGTGCCTGGATGAGATCAGATCCGGCACAATTCTCATCATTCGAGCCGGACATGTCGGGCTCAGTTTATTTCGTGATGAATCGCTGCTACAAATGTTACTGAGGATCCGACCTTTGGATCGTTGTCGGCTTATTGTTACATCAGCCGATAGCGGAGCCTTGCGGTCATGGTAATGCCACAGCCGTGCCCAATTTAAGTATAGTGCTACGTTGTAAGGTTTCCCTCATCTGAGACCAGAATGCAGAGAACAGCTACCTTTGTAATTTTGCCACGAGTTGCAGAACTGCATATATCACTAATTAATTCTTAATCTATAATGGACCTGATTCGCGAAGTTGAGCTTATATCACAGTTATCTTGAGCATCCTCTCTTGTATTGAAATGTGGTAAAAGTTTTCAGTTTGATCTATTATTCCCGCAAAAACATTATGTTTTTGTGTGACTATTTTCGCGCCCCTCGAGACAAGTTTTGGTGCGTGACGTAAACAGAAGGTTGGCAAGCTGAGGCTGTGGTATGGGTTTGAGAATGGACATTATGTAGGTATGTCACGTTTTGTCTCAAAGTATTGGAAATTAGGTGGTTCTGACATACAGGTACTCAACATATAAAATGGATAGGTCAAACAATGTGTAACATAATTGCAAATAATGGCCGAAATATAAAAAGCACCGTGCGATACACTGTTTCTCCTAGCTACGTACCTACATATCGGCCCCGGGCAATCGTCGGCTGTCCCAGCCGGCTATTTCCGAGATAAAAATAGTATGAAAACCACTTCTGACCTTTTCAGAGTAGTCCTTATATCAACAGCAATGCTTCAGATACGGCTGTTCCTTTGTGATTCACGACAGTGTTCCAAATTTGTCATGTCTTGATTTGGACTTGGACGTGGACGATTTTGTAAGACGTCAAGGCGTAATATTCAATGGGTTTCTTGGCTTCGGTACACACCTAACAATCATCACCTTATCCTGTATAACTATCACTCGGCTGCCAAACACCGTGCTAACGCAACTAATGTCCGCATGATAAATAAAGGCATGCCTTTATTTTAGCCACTTCAATGGCTGATTACTATGACTTATCATTTTAGCCTTTCTTCAATTATTTGTCAACACTGCAGCATACATTTTGACTAAAGCTTTGCTTTTGAGTCTTATGTGTGGCAAAGTTATGCAAATTGCAGATGACATTTATATTTATGTTGCTGTATGATATTATAGTTGTTAGGGCACTTCCATCTCTGGTAACTAACTTCTTATCGGTTTGTACTCCTTTGTTTGTTATTTTTTACATTACGTGTTTTTCAACATTGGCATCCATGAATCTTCTATTAAACGTAGTGCCTCCTAAAATAATGTCCAGAAATTTACATACATTTAACGAAAATGTTTCAGCCCAGTGCCCTTTGGTGTTAATGAACGACTCATAGATAGGTCCCCAACCTTCTAATGACGTCAGCAGCACGGAACCTCGCTTTCTTTTTTTCGCTATATTTTGCTACTAGGAGTGCAAATTGGAGAAAAAGAAGTACAACATTAAATTCAGCGCGTTTTAATGAATCGATTCGTTATCTTTGTAAGCTATTTTATTTTCATGCATCGGGTCTATTATGAACGCTAAGCATCGGCGTGGGTTTATTGCCTAAATAATGTTTGCAAAAGCGATCAATGGATAATTTATGTGTCATTACTTGGACAGAACCAATATCGTTGTTTGCTGTCTTGGAATTATACGCCGAATATATTTGATGTCGTCAATTTGTTTTCGGTGCTCTGCCATTGATTGCTTGTCTGCAGGTGTTGAGGGGCAAATAGTGCCAGTGAGTCTGGAGGCTGTAATCTGTGTCTCCGCAGCACGTCACTGGACATTTACAGCATGTCACTGGTCCTTTTCGGCACGTCACTGGACCATTACAACACGTCACTGGACCATTACGGCACGTCACTGGACTACTATGACACGTCACTGGCCCATAACGACACGTCACTGGGCCATTATGACAAGGAACCTTCTCCTATGAGCCCTAGAAGCGCCAAATATTACATTTAAGAAATATATTCCTTTGATCAAATATGTCCGATGTCATGATCAGACTCAGTGCTCTCTATGCACAGAGTAAAGTTTGACCAACATGAAGCTATGTTTGGAACGTCATGCCTATGCATTGATTATGTTGGATATTGTATAAATATACCAGACATTTTCATACGCAACTTGCAGCTACAATATTTTCTACCTTAAATGGTGGTATTAATGAGAGATGACAACTCTCAAGCGTTACAAGATAACCTTCTTTTACACTACAAAATGCTGACATTTTTGCTGTAATATCGGATAAGTTAACAGCACAGTATGCTATTCTGCTGACAGCTGACATGTACATTGTACAGTACCTTAGCATGAAAACAGCTTTTCCAGTTTTTAGATCTTGCTGCCATGCTTAGAAATCTTTGACATCACTTTTCTTTTAGTGACAGCTCGTAAAGTTAGCACCTGTTTTACTTCGTTAAGGTGAAAAAATAAACATTTCGGTAACAGGAAACAAAACTTGGAAACCTCAATCGGAGGCACGTGACGTAAAGCACAACGTTTGATGAAACACAAACGGTGATGAAAAACACAATGTTTGTGCAGCAGTCCTTTTGCATGGCTTTTGCATATCTTTGAAGACTGATTTCATTATTTTTCGTGCAACGTTTGCTTTGAAGGTCCATAGGGTTCCATCGCTGGTGGTCCCACAAAATCTCCACCTGATGCACTGCGCTATCTCATTTCCAGTTCTCTGACTCGGAGTACACAACCCAAAGGAGAATGTTGCCATCTGATCAGGGCAGCGAAAGCCCACATCAGCTCCACCCCAGCACCGCTCTGCTGCGAGTTTCACGCCCAATCGCGCCGCCCCGTCAGCCCTGTCAGGCCGCCGCACCATCCGAATTAACAATATGGCGCTTTGTTTTTTGACATCGGCGCGGTTTCGGCGCCGGTAACAATGACCCTTGAGTCGGGCTGCGGCAACAATCGCCGCGATCCGGCGCGCATTGTGGCGCACTCTCGCCGCCGCCGCGCCACAATGGCCGCGCCCGGCGATTGCGGCGATAGCGCAGCGCAGCCGTGACTTATCCAGCGACGAAGCGAGCGCCGCCCGGCCACTCAGAGCTCTCGAGAGCAGCGAGCGAGGCAATCAGAGGGCCGCCAGGCCGCGGCGGCTTTGTCGGGGAGACAGACGCTGACCCGGTCTGACCCGAATGACCCCGGGCGCAGGCGGCGCCGACGGAGCCACCGGCAACGCCACGTCGAATAATGGCAGCAGGAACGACAGCGACGTCGGCTCGGCGGCGGCGGAGGTGACAGCGACGGCGACGGCGGCGGCAGCTCAGCGGCAGCTTCCAGGCGTCGAGATTGGCCTCGTTTGCCGGTGCCAGTTTGCCCCTTTGGTGGGCGCCGCGTCGCCTGCCGCTCACATGTTGCCAGCCAAACGTGTCGCGCCGGGCCGCGCGCGTGCCAATTGGTTTGATTAGCGCCGCGCACGTCTCGCCCGCGCCGCGTTGGCACACTCTGCGTCGCTTTGGTTCCAATTAGAACCGGAGCGCCGCCGCCGCGCCTGTCACCCGCCGAACGGTTACTTTTGTGTTCAAACTTGAAATTCGCGTCGTCGGGCGTCGCCAGCGCGTCGTCATCGCGTCGTCGTTACGTAGTCGCTCAACCCGTTGACGTTTCAATCCGGGCTGTGCTGAGCACAGTGGCGGATCGGATCGACTGGAGGGGCGGCAGATGCGGATTGTCCGGCCGTCACACACCAATTGTCGTAACTAGCGTCAGATGGATATGAATCGGTCCCGCTGGATGGCTGGAGACGGGCGGCGCGGATTGGATCAGAATTGAACGGAATGGAACGGGGCGCGGCGGAGAGGCGCGACGGAGAAGCGGGCCGCCTCGCCGCTCTGAACTCACCCCTCACAGCGGGATCAGCAAAAAAAGACGTGTATGGAGCGAAGCGTTCAGCTAAAGAAATTCGTGATTTGCAAACGATTCCAGGTCAGTTACCATAAATGCTATGCTTTTATGTTCAATTTGTTAGAGATAAAGTATTTCCTTAAAAATGGAGTTGTTGAACTGAGACATGGTGTTCAGTTCACGATCTTTCTTCGTCTTCACCAGTTATAACATTTGTTATGTTACATTTGATTGTATCTCCTAATTTATATTCCCTCAGCCGGGCTGATGAAAACCGCAGTAGCGGTTGAAAGCCTCCCTCATAACAAATGTTATAACTGGTGAAGACGAAGGAAGATCGTGAGTAGAGGCAAAATAAAAATTAGAAATTGTATTTATGCTCTAGCACTACGTAAACATAAATTGACTTATACAAATTATTATAAAATAATAAAATAAACAATAAAATGAAACAACAAAATAAGCAAAATTGACAAATTTGTGCGCTTTCTGCTCAGTGTCCTGTAATTCACCAAAGAGCTGGTAACCATTGTAAGTTTAAATTTCAAATCAGATTTTAGGGTAAATATCTTAACAGTACACAAATATAAAAAACGTTTTCTGTTGTTTTGGTCTGCTTTCTAAGACATGTGCATGAGTGTTCACATCATTTGGCCGCACAGTTCGGCATGCTCCAAATCCACATCCCATCCAGGTGGACGGTCCGCCGCTCGTTTACCCGCCGCGTCCCGAGATCCACATCCCACGCTCCCACATCCCATCAGCTTATCCCACGAGACGACAAAGTTTGTCCAGCAGCGCACCACCCGGCCTGCGGCTTTCGTTCCATCTTGTCGTCTCCGTCTCCCGTGTATCTGCTCATCTGAGCCGCCGGGGTGCATACGGCGTCTAATTACCCACATACCCCGCCTATCGCACGCCCATTAGTGAATACTTACTCCGATAATGAGATATCGTGACGGGCATTGTTTCTGCGCACTGGCGATCGGCGACGGCCGGCGGCGGCGGTATAGGCATGTGTCCGCTTCCGGGAGAAGGCCCCGAGAAGGCCCCGAGAAGCGCGATGAACGCACGCCGCAAACAAAATGGCTAGCGTGTCGGCGCGCCGGCGATTCCGGCGCACGCGGCCGGCGCGCCGCGCTGGTCAAGTCACGCGGCAGCAGTGTGGCGGTTAAAGACGGCGTCGGCGAGCTGGACAGGAGGGGGAATGTTGTAAGTGGAGCCATCGGCGGAAACAATGGCTCGGCGGTGATGTGACTCCGGTATGTGGTGGCTGAGCGGTGACTGAACGGTGACCGGCGACCACTGGTCGGTGATCCGTGATCGGTGACCGGTGACCACCGGCCGCCAACCGAGATCTGTCAATGCTGCCGACCTCAAGAGGGAATTCCAATCCAATGCATCTGAAAACCAATCGTTGTTGTTTTGCGGCCTTGTCCTTGTGTTTCCGTTTTGTTTGCCCAACTCGATTGACCTCACCTTGAGCCCAAAGCTCGCCCGTTAGCCGCATGACTGGGCACGCAGACATGTTAGCCGTGCAATGTACGCTAACCAGCGAGCTCTCTGTTTGCATCTAATGCGCGGATCGGTGGAACTCGCAGCCCCTCGCAGCACCGCGCAGCCCCGCGATAATCGCTCCACGAATGGCTTAATTATGTACTTTCCCATCGCAGCGGCCGTGCTCTGCGCGGAGTGAGGGTCTCTCAGAGCGCGTCTGGTGACGTCTGATGGCTGGTGCAGCCTGTTGACGCCTCTGGTCGCCACTTCTCGCCGCGGGGAGCCGGCCATCTGTGGCCGAGAGCTGTTTTCACGGCTGTTCCCCGAGCGAGGTCTGTGTCGGCGAGGCGTCATTTTACGGCCGAGCATCACCCCTCGCCGCACCGCGCCGCTTTTCGCCGCACCGCGCCGACAGCGAGCCGCCTCAAACGAGCAGTAAAGTGACGCCGGAAAATGGCGAGCAATTATCGGTCACCATCCGCGGCGGCTTTCATTGGCCGCGCCGCGTCGTTCGGCGTGTTTTACGAGCCGCCGCGGCCGGCCAGGTGAGAAAAACGCCCCGGGCACCTGGCCGCGGCGGGACTTCAATGCGTGATTTCACACGTGAACAGTAACACCGGCGGCCAGCGACGATAAATCTGTGGCGGTACTCTGACCTTGGCGGCGGAGGCGGCGGCGGCGGCGGCGGGGACGGAGGCGGTAGATCTAGATGTAGATTCGTTGTGCTTGAGATGACAGACACCGAGGCCTTTGACTGGCGACAAAGACAGGTCTGGACGAAGCTGGCCCGCTGGACACTGTCTCTGTGGCTGGAGACAGTGCGAGGTATGATAGAGTCATCAGCAGGTCCCCTGTGACCGGGAATCAGCGTTAGTCACGTCAGGAAATGCCATCTTTGAGCAGTCTCAGAGGCCTCACATCAGAACATGCGTCATGCTCGGCAAGGCATTCAAGCGTTCAGGAGGCTTGTCGCTTATACGAAGCAGCTAATCTTAAACATGAAAAAACGCGTACAATGCATTTTCTGTCACATCGCGTACCATACAGTGATAGTTCAACGAGGAAGTCGGAAGCTGAAACCTGAAAGTAGATCTTAAAACAGTGCGAAAGGCGGAATATCGAACAGAGAAGAGGGTAAGGCAGTAAGAAAAACGTCCATAGTAATAGGTCCCAACTAATGTAATTTGGACTAAAACAAAAGCGTACGCCCAGACCATAAACCGCGAACACCAAATCCCACTTTTTTAAATTTAAGGTGCACGATTTTAACTGCAATTGGAGACAACATACACAGAACATGCTTTTTGACTATCGGCTTAGCGGTCTGATTGGTTAAAGATACAAAAACATTTCCGTTGTACTCTTTAACTTTTAGGCGCTCATTACTTTTTCCATTTTCCTTAAAGTGATTTCATTGGTCGAATTTTCGATGCTCCCTTGATGAGTCACTTCTATGCAACTTGACTGCATCTTGCATCTTAATGCAACTAGTTGGTGCAAATTTACCTTATGTGTCTTGCTGACTTCCCAATCATTCTAAGCAAAATTCTGTATTTGCACGTATTCTTTTGTGACAAGTTATGACCGATTTTCATCGTTGACATTCGTTATCTGAACATCGAAACCATTAAACAGATTTTGCAGGTGATATCCAGCCTGTGTAATGGCGGACGTCGCCAACTAATTAACTTGAACGTAACAAGATGGCGGCAGCCAACCCTGTGGTGACGTAGTTCGCCACCATTGTAGCACAACATTGACAAGAAAAAACTCTGGCCAAATTAAGGACTAGCAGGTGCTAATCCGGGGTTAAAAATGAATGTGCTTACATGAAGCTAACCCATTTAACATGAAACTGACCCAGTCAACAGGAGAACCTAGAAAGCCCGACAGAGGTTGACAGATCTATCTAATTCCTAATACCACTCGTCTTTTTGTGTTGCACGTGGCTGACCTAACTGCACCTTGCCAGAAGACCACAGTAATATTACATTTTCATCCCTTGTTTTGCTGTTTTAGGCCCAGTTCTCACTAAGACAAAATGTAGACAAACATAAACAAAGCGAGGGGTATGTAAATTAGAGTAGGCCACGAACGGCCACAAACATAAGCAAGCCACAAAAGGATATGGTATTAATGTTGAAATATGGTTGAATACATGATGTAGAGTTTGTATGGTATCTAAGTAGGGCGCGTTTACACAAAATAAGGCAATCAAGTGTCTTCATTCCCCTGGCGTTTCGTTCACATCACGCTCAGCGGGATCCGGGCCTAAATATTATCTTTTGTGATAAACATCTAACAATCGTCATATCTATGTAGATGATCCACAAACGTGTGTGGGTCATTCCAAACTCTCGAAACAAAACATATTTTGACCACGGTATCTCGCCTGTCGTTGGATGACGTGTGGGGCCCTTTTCTCGCGATCCATCACTATCCCATATCACCCTCCCTCCCCGCCTTCGCCTCTTCTCACCTCCCGGCCTGCCGGTGGGGGGTGGGGGGGGGGGGGGGCTCCTCACCTCACATCCACCCCTATCCATCGTCCCCAGCGGTGGCGGCCGACATGTGTGAGGCGTTTATCAATTGTTTTCACGGGTGCGGCGGCAGCCGGCGGCAGGTATGTGCCGCCCGCGCCGCCATCCGTCACGCCTGCGTCACTTTGGTCGCCGCACTGCGCGGCCATCGCGGCGCTAATTGGTCGCAACGCCGGAACTTCCGCTCCGGATGGATCGCCAATAAACAATTAGCGAGGGGCGGGGATCGTGGTATGTGTCTGTGGGGCCGGTCGACCCGGGGATTGAATCTGGCGGCTGTTAAAGGAGATATCGCCGCTGAGTGGGCCACCACTGGACTCGCTCGACTCCCTTGCCAGCCGGCTGCCGAGAACCAGCCTTTATTTTGCCACTCGGGCGCCGTTTGTTGTCGCTGCGAGACGCTGCGCCGCCGATTGTTTGTCAAAAATCGCCCGCCGCTGTTGTGGGGCCGTTCTCTGCCGGACGGGCGGCGGCGAAAGCTTTGGTCTCAGAGCATCCGGAATAATAAACGGCTAGATAGGTCGCCATCTGCATGACTCGCCACACGGCGAGAGCGGCGCGCTGGCATCGATTTCTGTTGAGCCTGCACTTCTTCCGCCGGCACGCCCTGATCAAAGGCCTCTGATAACAACGTCACATCCGGAAATGTGTTATGACGGATCTGTTTTGATTTGGGCATGCGAAGCAGAAAGTTGATCTTGCATGGCCGGCGTCGCAAAATATAGAACGCGGAACCCGGGCGGGGCCCTTTAGTGTTATCGCGCATAACCGTTCTGAAGTTACACAACCAGATAGGAACGAGGCTCTTAGCGAAGACGGCGTCTGGAAATGAGTCGTATGCCTTCTTCTAGTCCATGCAAATCTGCCCGGATGTAAAATACACTTGTGCCGCGAATGCGAAGGATTCTGGCGGTGTCTAGTGTGATTGAACTGTGGTTCTCATCTAATATTTGGGATCTTCGCTGCGTGACAGAATGCTAATTTCCTACGGATGTTGTTCATATAATGCGGCCCGATCTCGTGATCGGTGTTTGTGCTAATGGATGGGACGATAGTACGTCCAGATTGAGCGATGTATTGCTTTGGAATTCGATGAGAGCTCATTTCTTGCTAGACAGTTTCTGAAATATCTACCGAAAAGCCAACAATCACAAACACCTCCACATGCAAACATACCTGATATTCGTTAAGATGATCAGCATAGGTTTTATTTCGTAAGCTCTCTCCTGTCCAAAGTCTGATTTGCGAATATTGACGAAGTGTGTTCGGTGCAATCAAAGTAATTAAAGATCGTGCCGGCAGCACAGCTCGAGTGGTCCATCTCTGTCCGCCTGTCGGTACCTCTGCCTGCCCCTGGACACCCCGCCGGCTGGCTCGGTGTTTTATACGGCCCCACCGCCCGCCGTTCGCACGCCATCGACACGTTAACACGGTTTTTCCATTAGCCGGGCGGCCAGCGACAAAGCTCACCGCTCAGCTTGCGGATCAGACTCCCGCATCTCGGTCGAATCCCGCCACATACGCCGGAGATGCGCCGCGAATGTCAGGAAAGGTAGTGACCGCTCAGTCAACGTATCCAATTGGAACGTATGCATCTAATGATTAAGAAGTGGACACGCCTGTCACAATTCTCCGGTAGGTAACTATTTGTTTTACATTTTTCTTCAGCTGGAGAGTGAAATTTCTGTTATCTCTGTTTAGTTATTTCATTCATATTTTCATTTATTTTCGACAAGCGCGCTAATAATAATTATTAACTATTAATGATAATAAACTAGTGCTATGGCAGCTTAGCCAATGGCTACGTTCCCATGACAGTAGTTAATACGTATTTTCTCATCCGATTTCCTCGCTCGTTTCTTTCAGCGATTATTTTGGACTGAAATACAGGATTAAGCTATAGCTATAGCTATTGCAAGCTATATTTTCGATCTAAAAAGACTAGGATGAGGTAATCCGGCATAAAAAAAGGAGGAAAGGCGGATTAAACATGTCTTGGAAGCCTAGTCTCGCCCGTCTCTGTCTCTGTCTCTGTCTCTTTTTCTGTTTTTAACTCTCTCTTCTCTCTGTCTACCTTCCCTCTCCCTCTCCCTCTCCCTCTCCATCTCCCTCTCCCTCTCCCTCTCCCTCTCCCTCTCCCTCTCCCTCTCCCTCTCCCTCTCCCTCTCCCTCTCCCTCTC
>JARFNZ010138536.1:0-10667 GCA_031763405.1 Balanus nubilus
CGAGTTGAGAATTTTCGACCGCATCCCCCCCCCCCCACACACGGTAGCTGAAAATGTGTCGTGGTCCCTCCCTGAGCGGAATTCTGGATACGTGCCTGCCTTGAAATGGGACAGGCTGTCGCATCAGTGTAGAAATCAGTAGCATTGTATAGATGTCAACGACGTGCGTTTTTCAATGACGTTCCAAGTTCAGCCTTAACCTGACTAATTCAAACCGCTGTGAACCGTCCAACAAAAGCCACCGCCTGGCATAATATGAACTTAATTTGGCTTATTTTCAACCCTGCTCTCAGAACCTCGAACCTCGGTCACAATGATAACGGCGTTTATTTCTCGAAATCCGACCGTTCTGTAATAGGCATCAATATCGGACATGCGATTCAGCACGGTGGCCAAACATGGCACAAAGGCGGCGGCGCTGTCCGCAGTGCCGGTCGGCCGGACGGCGTAATCCTCACGCGATACAACAGTGCCGACACGCAACACAACCCTGCGTTGTCGGGCACGGCCCGTCAACTGGGCGACCCTGCGGCACCGCGACTCTACAAGACCTCACAGCACTCGCCGAGCGGCCTGACAACCGCGCCGGTCGGGCTATCACTTGTGTGTCGTCACGCTCAGCGTCCTACCAGCCGAGTGAAGGTAGAAGGCTGGGGCTCCTCACGATCGGCTGCCGGCGAACCTGGCGGTCAGAAACGTGACCCGGGCGGCAGAGCCGTGACCTCGGGAGGTCAGCACCGTGATCCGCGCGGCAGAGCCGTGACCTCGGGAGGTCAGCACCGTGATCCGGGCGGCAGAGCAGTGACCTCGGGAGGTCAGTACCGTGACCCGGGCGGCAGAGCCGTGACCTCGGGAGGTCACAGTCGGCGTCTTGAAGGTCGGCCTGGAATCCTACAGCCTGCGGCCGCTCCTGCCGCGGCCGACGTCGCTCAGCAGCCGGAATATGTCCTCATCGGCCGCCTCCTGCCGCCGCTGCCGGACACAGGTAGACGGGCGTCAAACGTGACGTCAGACTGGCAGACAGACACAGATTACACACGCAGTCACCGGGGAACGGCCCGTGACGTCAGACACCGGACGGGCAGACAGAGACATGTGTAACACACGCAGTCACCGAGAGACGCGCGGCACACGTGACGTCAGACACCAGACGGGCAGACAGAGACGCGGGTTACACACGCAGTCGCCGAGAGACCGGCGTCACACGTGTGGACTAGAGGTGGATTTAGAGGTGCAAGGTTTTGGGTACCCAAGACCACCAAAGACATTCTTTGGGTTTGGGTGGGTATAGCCTAAATATGTAGTTTTGTATGCAGTTTTAGCGGCGTGGTTTACCCTTGGGTCAAACTACAAAACGAAACGAGCGTTTAGTAGGTATAGGCTTCACTTTTCATTGCGAGAAAGTCAGTTTCTTCCCAAAGAGACAGTTCCAGAGAGTTCCCCAAGTCAGTTTCTTACATCGTGAACGTGAGCGGGAATGTTTGCGAATACAAAATACAAGCACGGACAAACGGAGGCAATTTAAATAGTAATTTAAGGACGTTATTTCAGTAGATTGGGTTTCGGTTTTTTCTGGGTTTTTTTTTAAAGCAACGTTGGGTTTGGGTGGGTTTTGGGATCCCATGCTTTGGGCTTGGGCGGCCTTTGTGTGTGATTGTAGGTATGTGATTTTCTGAAACGTCACCCTGTAGTGCAGATATGGGGTAGGGTGGTCCTTAAAATTCGTTTTCGGAAAGTGCAGGGTCTTACCCCTGAATTTGTTACCGGTCGTGAGAAACAGGTTTGTAGATATAAGCTGAGCTTCATGCACTTCCGCTAGGTATTTTCGTTTGGCTCCGTATCTGTGCCAGACGCCAGTGCATCGTTGTTTTTTTTCCCAGTTTATGAGCAATACCGTGCCGTATCGTACCGTGCGTCAGGGTAAATACAGTCAAGTGCGGCCTTTTCTGTCGCACAAAAAACACAATACAATAGATATACAATAAAAATAAAAATACGGCCTTTTCTGTCATGTACAAAAATACAAAAACAAGCCTGGCCCACCCATTAAAAATCTGGTTCAAATTGACTGCAGTGTCGAGCAATAGCCTGCCGGCTGGTGTTAGTGTACGATTTTCCTATTCAGAGACTGCAACGCCGGGCATCATCGCTAAGGACAAACTTCTAGACCCGAAGCCCGGGTTAAAGAGTTGACCGATTTTGACGAAATTTTCGCAATGAGGGGTTCTCATGACCGGCAACAAATTCAGGGGGTAAGACCTGAGAATTAAAAAAAATAATTTAACCCCATATAAGGACCACCCTAATATGTATGTACCTATATAAGACCTCTGTGTCTCAGGTAGCCTAAGGTCAGTGACATCGGCTAACCTGTAATATATCATGACCTCATTTCAATCCATGTTTGTGTAAAATGCGTGTGAAGTTCGAAACCAGAGCTTCAAGATATCCTTCAAAGCACCACTGGAGCTGCTCAAGAAGTTATTGAGGTCATCAGAGATCAATAGCCTCTGTTGACCTAGGTTGACCTTTAAAAATCACAATTTCATCGGAAACCATAAATTCCACCTGGTAACACGAGTTAATATGCTCATCAACCCGAAGATAGTAAGTTACAGGCCTTTCTATGCTACAGGAGGCCAGTTCCGTTTGTCATGACGTTGAGAAACAGAAGATAGGTCTTTGGTCGTGAAGGGTGCGATTTATAAATTTCCAGGGTATCTGTCCAAATTATCAACAGCATGGTTGTGTGAACTTCCTTTCAATCGGATCATAAATACGTGAATTATTATCGAAAACCGAGGGGAAAACCCGCGATTTTTCGAACGAATTTTCGATTTTATTTTGAAATTCAAAATGGTAGAACTGATATTTTTCGGAATCGCATTACATTTTTTTAACGGAATATGTGTCAGATATGACATGCCAGTGAATGTATGTACACAATTTTAAGTCGACATCTTAATATTTGATGACCTGAGGCTAAGTGAAATGCCTGACCTACCATTATAAGCAAATGGTGAAAAATAAAATCCTTCCTCATACGCAACGGATTGGTCCAATCATTTCAGTATCATGTCATATTAGGCCCTTTTGGATTACCCTGTCGCAATTTGTGGTAAGTGACCTTCTGAAAGGTCAGTTAAGGTCATCCGAGGTCACGAACACTTATAAAAAAAAAATTCATATGAAAATGGTAGAAACTCGCAAGTAGTGCCGAAGTGTTTGTTTCGTCAAGACGCGTCTTATGATATGTAATTTGACCTACCTGGGTCAAACTGACTTTAACCTTGACCCTGACGTAAGCTCAAATTTTGTGATTGACCTAAACAGGTCAAAGTTGGCATGCTTCGAACCGATTGGACGAGAGAAACACGATGATGTCAAAATGCATGTCCTATCATTGCGAGATAAAAAGGTATTCACGAACAAGGTTTTGCTGAAAAACAGCTTTTTTGAAATTTGCTGACCTCTGGAGCCTTTACTGTTGACATGAGGTAAAAGCTGATGACACGCTCGCGAAAGAGCGTTTCAAGGGCTTTCTTATGCCTTTTTGAGGATTCCTCCTAGCTATCATAGTTTTTGAGATAATGGAAAGTTTCTGGAGCAATGTTCTAATACGGCAAATTTGACCTCATTTGACCTCATTTGACCTCATTTAACCTTGAAGATATTGACCTAGGGTGAAAATTAAAACAACAGAGTTCACTATGGTCTTCCTTCAACCTTCAATTTCGCCTTTCTATCTCTTATGGAAGCCGAGATCCGAGAGGGGCCGAATGAGCCCCCCCCCGACCGTTTGGTATCTTTTCACAAGTCAGATGGGGCCCGTTGGCCTCCAGGCGGGGGGGGGGGGGGGAGGCATGGCACCTTTGCCACCCCCGCCACCCACTTCGCTACGCCTGTGAACCAGCTGTTTCTCCACTGGCACTGGCACTTTAACATCCTTCGGACACACAAAAATGGAGTACTTGTTACGCATTATTCTGCTTTGTGATATGCTTAGTTTGATTTCCCAGCCATGTTGGCTATAACCACTAACCAGACATATTATGCTAGTCATGGTTGTCCTTTTTGACGGCCAAAATGACTCGTCATCCCCTCCCACCTCGCGCACGCCAAGTTCGTGGCTTCAAGTTATGCGGTACAGCATAACTTCAGGCGTTTGCTTATAGTGCCATCTAGGGACAGGGAAGAAATATTGTATGCCGTCGCGCTTTGGCTAAGACAGCGGCTGCTCAGACCGGCAACTTCTTTTGCCGGCGGGTTTGTGGTAAGGTCACGTCAGTCCGGCAGCTCTGGCCGGCGGGTTTGTGGCCACTCAGTCTGGCAGCTCTGGCCGGTGGACTTGTGGCCACTCAGTCCGGCAGCTCTGGTCGCTGGGTTTGTGGCCACTCAGTCCGGCAGCTCTGGCCGGCGGGTTTGTGGCCACTCAGCCCGGCAGCTCTGGCCGGCGGGTTTGTGGCCACTCAGTCCGGCAGCTCTGGCCGGCGTCCATTGGGCGAGTGTAATCCGAGACCGGAGAGCTGCCGTCTGGGCGGCTGGCCCGGCGGCTGGCCCGGCCGTCCGCCCTCCATCGACGGCCGCCTGATGTGTTGTCCCATCGCAGCCCTCAGGGCTGGACAAACAATGCATTAAGGCCGACACCTCAATTTACGCACAGCAAATGGATGAATGGGTGCCGAGGTGTTGGTCCGAGACACCAATACCCCGCAGTGCAGCAGACAATGGCGTTGTAAGGGAAAGTGTGCATAGGTAGTTAAAAATCTACTTAGCTCATAGTTGTATTTTCGTTCAAGTGATGCATACAAAATTAGCCATTCTACTTTGCATAAGTTATCATAAGCCGTTGTTGTATGTGATTTAAGATAAACGTATGTAATCGGGTGTTTCCACGAGTGCGACTCACCGAGTAAAAAGTTATTTATATGTAGTCGAGGAGTCCTTTTCTGCCCACCTACCCGCAAGGTGCGGGTAGATATTACCCGCATAGGTAGAAACGGCTAGTAGAAGTAGGCAATCTGCTTCAGCGGATAGTTGGCGGGCAGAATGATTTTTTATTTCAACAATTTTGAAAATGTATTGTGAAAATGGGATATTTTTACTCTTCATTGATGTCCTGTGTTATATCATTGATAAATCATGACATATTACAAATATAAATTTTATCATTGACAATTTACTTTATCATTGACATCTAACAAAGATTGCATTTCAATTTTGAATGGTCAGTCCATATTTAGCTCCTATTGTAAATTTATTTATTGATTGGCAATGTAGGGCATCCTGAAAACAAACATTTAAATAGACTCACATCTCAACTGAAATTATTTCAATTTCAAACTATTATGTTCAAACAGAATAACAACAACTTATATGAAATTCAAGACGTAATGTTACAACAACTTTCATCTGACATTTTGAAATTCACTCTAATTGCAGCTAACAGTATATGAAGCAGTAACTGAAATGGATGTCAAACATCAACTGAAAACATCTAAGTGCCATCATCTTGATCGACCTATTTCACTGCATTAGATAGCCAGTAACAAAGTATAACTCAAAATAGCCAATTTCAGAAGAAGAAAAAACTTGTAATACAAAACACCAGAAATTCAGTCAGCTTCATTCGTGGTCGATTTTACATTCCTTGTAAGACCTTGACTGCAAGCAGACTTCTAGTAGACCACTAACAACGTCAAATGCAGTCCTGGCGCGGATGGGACACCTGGCTTATGATAAAATCAATAACCCCCCCCCCCCCCCGCTTCCTCCATCCAGCTGTCTGGAGTTGTATCTACAGCTCTGGCCTAGTCTGGCCAACTCAGATATAATGTCTAGTCATTCTGTGATGATTGCTTATTGTCCATATTGCATACTCCATAGCAATATACTATACGTCCACTTAATGATTGCTTATTGTAATAAAGGTATTTCATGACATCATTTTGCTTTCTCATTTAATTGTTTATCATTTTTGTGCAAGCTCTGCTGTGAGCTACGTCACTCCACCCTCTTTCAACATACGATCTACCACCACGCTTTTCGGTTGCAGCGCCTTTCTCATCTTATCAGCCGTTTGCACCGAAGGGCCGGTGGCGCATCTGACGCATCAGATACATTTCTTCAAACCAGAATCCATGACATTTTTGACACACATTACGGAGTTCTAAGGCCTGCCACATTACCGTGCATTACCGCGAGAGGCATGAAGGTGGAAGTGGGTTGTGTTTTGGAAGTCGAATTGTGGAAAGAGGTTTTGATGGAATGTGCTTAACGTATTTCTAATTGATTATAAAACACAACTGGACTGTATCAAGCTATTGTTGCACATGCACATTTTTTTACGTTCTTAATTCCCCAGAAATAAAATATAAAAAAATTTGCGGATATTTGCGGATAGCTGGCAGCCCATATCATCATGCGGGTAATGTTGGGTACTGGGTAGTACACCTTCTTGCACTCGCATTTAACCATTCAACATAACCGTTTGAACGGCAATTTCAACAATCATCATTCGACAAAACTGATCGGCGGCTGATGACAGAATTTAACAGAGGAGCAAAATTATTTGATCACTAGATTACTTATTTTGCAAAACTGTTTGACAAATTGAAATAATTTCAACTATGGTCGGAACAGTTCGTCATTTCGCTACTGCCTTGTATGCGTTGACCGAAATAGATGGGCGATCTAAGTAACTACTCATCGGTCTCACAAACATTCGGCATTCGCTTTTATCACTTCGTCTTTGCACAAAATCAAATGTTTATGTAAAAATATGTAGTTGTCTTTTTCAACAATGCATATCATGACCAAGCGATGTCAAGATTTCAATAGGTATGTGTGATCATTGACTATGACAGTTAGCTTGATGATTATATGCAAGTGTCATTGAGGCCCAGAGTATGTGTACACATGTTATCCATCACATGCAGCAAACACAGTGGTAATTTCGACACATGTTATTGTATTTCATCAAATACAGCAGTGATCCCCAGCCCACCCGCCAGTATCTTCTCCTGTACCCCGACCTACTCCATAATCGGCTCCTCCCTCGCACACCGCACCATGAAGTCGTCTGTTTGGCCCTGAATGTGCGCAAGAAGCTGCTTGGCGTACGACTTTAAAACTGAAAAACAGTTCTCTATAGGGGTTGAGGAACAGTGAGTAGGGAGGAAGGAACTGGAGAGGATGTCTGGGCGACGGAGGCTGCCGATCACGGTGACGGGGCGTTGTACAGGATAGGGGTGGAGGGCTCGTCATGGAGCATTGCTGACGGGGTCGTCAGGAACATGGCCACGTCCTCCTTCACACCGCGCTCAAAAACCTCGTGGTGTAGAACGCCGACCTCGGGCGTCACCGCCACCAAGAAGGTGACGTTGCGGCTGCGCTGTGAGCCCACCACTCGGTTCACTCTCTCGCCCACTGCAGCTCGGCCGTGGGTCCGTCGGGTGTAGAGGTTAAACCCGGTTTCGTCAAGGTAGACGCGCCTGCTGCTGTGGCCATGCTCCATCATACACTCGGAGAAGCTGAAAAGGAAACAAAAACTATGTAAAAATAGAACGAAATGTGCATGAGATCCTGTGCTTGAAACACACCATCTTTTGAACAGAGCAGATAAGAAAGGCATATATGTATCAATTTTTATCTGCATTTGTCAATTGTAAATTCATTTCATTAGAGTATACATGCATTTAAATTCCACATTAAAAGGCAGGAATATGTTCGAAACACATGAAGAGCTTTTAACATATCAGCAGACCAAACCGCTTATCGTGAGAAGGCAGAATAGAACCGTCAGAAAACGTTGGCATATATTTTCTTCCACATTTTGTTAATTTCATTATGGTATGATTTTAGCTTACCCTTTCCGTTGCTGAATGATATCTGGCCGATTTCTGTTGACGGGAACGTCATGAACAAGCTTCACAGAAACCAGCATGCCCGAGAGCGCTCTTGCGATCGTAGACTCGGTCACAGCTGGTTTGAGTGGCCACGTTGTACGCATCAGCCTGTTCATCTCACGGAGAGAGATGCTTGGGAGCTCTCGATGAGAAGCATGCAGAAATATCTCATCTCCGCATCCATCTTGGCCGGTGTTCCTCCTGTGTGCGCGGCAGCTGCAGCTGTCCCCGTGGTTTGAAACCGCCTGACGATGGAGTAGGCGGTCCCCCGGCGGACTCCGAGCTGGACTGCGCAGGCCACGTAGTCGACGCCATCGCGAAAAGCGTCAACGATGCGCTGCCGATCCTCGTTAGAGACACGTTGGTATCGTGGTCGCGGCATCACGCACGGCTAGCTGACGTCAGAATGAGAACGAAATGTCCTTGACCCTGCTGGGGTCAACTCGTGAGCGGGAAACCAGAGGCGGAATAAAGGGGTTCACCTGAGTGGTCTCCGTTATAATGTTATGAATAACCAATTTTAGAGCAGCGCTGTTCCATGTATTGCTTACGTTAATCTGAGAAATAGCTAATTATCCCTGCTGCATCTGTACTTGGTAAGCTCAAACGATATCATCCCTTAATCATCCATTTCTCCTGTTGCCACCCCTGATTGAGCCGCCCCTGATTAAAAGATGATATTGATTGAGTTATCTGGTGACGTCATATTCAGGAGGCGTAAAGCCTAAAGCATGAAAACGAGCATGCAAATACAAAATAAAATAATTTAGAGCTGTTTTTTTCTTGTACAGAATGATACAAATTTAAAGCATTTATAATCTTATTAATAAACAAACAACGGTGATTGGTGTCCGGTGTACGGTGATTTTACACCATCCGTTGACCTCACCCTGACCTTCTACCTGCGTCTATACACATTTGATCATGAAATAGGCTTATTGATCTGTTTTGCTGATTACCGATGTGTTTTTCCGATTGACGAAAAATACATGGAGGGTTTTGTTAAAATATAAATATGTTGTTTCTTAAGCACAAACCGTTTCTACGAATAACGATTCATTTCATCCAATGTCGATCTGTTTTGGAGATTATTAAAATTTTGCTCCATGACGAGTTGTAATGGAAGGCCGGCGAATAGTTTTGGTAAATAGTGAATCTTTATGGCGGAACGGCAAGTAGTGGTGCCCTCTATATCGAGTGTTTAAAGTAGTTTTGTCCTTTGGTCGAATGCGACTACCAAAATTATAATCCGTTTGCCCAGAGTGTGTTTCTAGCGTTATCTGTATAGGGTAGTGATCACTGAAATATAAATCCGATTGGACTTGCGGGGAAAAATATGAGGCAATGTGAACTTACAAGTGGACAACTTACAAGTTATAAATCTATGACAGAAAGTGACACGGTATTTGCGTTAAAGTTAACTACACTATGTGTAGGCGTTTGGTCATTAATGCAAACAAGGTCGTAGTTGTTCAGAAGCCCATCGAGATTATTACCTCTACATCATGATCCAGACTCCCTCTGTAACACTAACTCCCGTTCCTGCCGGCAGGTGGCAGCACTGCGGCGGGAGCTGCTGCTGATCGGCGACTCCGCTGGTTCCGTCTCCGAGCGGGGGCGGCGTCACCGTCGCGGCCGCCGGCACCACCACCACCGCCGTCACGGGGGCCCGTTCGGCCAGAGGGTGCTGACGGACGTGGTGGAGGTGCTGTATGCCAAACAGCTGCGGCTGGACGACCAGCAGCTGGCCGCCGAGCGGAACCGGACAACGCTGCGCACCCAGCAGCGGAACCAGCAGCACCAGCTGGACCAGCTGGAGATGAGGCTGGAGCGGGCCGAGCACGACGGAAGGCAGCTCAGCTGGAGACTCAACATCACCGACGGGTCAGAGAGCAGGCGGGACGGGGTGGTTTGAGCCACGGACAGAGGGAGAGGACCGGCTGATGGTGAGTGGTGCCTGGTGACTGGTGAGGCAGGCGTGACAGGGAGAGGACCGGCTGATGGTGAGTGGTGACTGGTGACTGGTGAGGCAGGCGTGACAGGGAGAGGACCGGCTGATGGTGAGTGGTGACTGGTGAGGCAGGTGTGATGGATGTGATGGATGGATGGATGGTGATGGAATCACATACGGAGGAATATGGTGAGCAACAGGCAGTTTTGATGTTGATATCCGACGACTAACGGGTGATCACTATAGAATTGGACACTTTTAGTGTTTAGTTGTTATCACAAAAATGTAAGGAATTTAACCAAATTTGGCTTGCGCAATGCGCAAAGGAGCTCGTCACTTATGAGGAATAGGTTATAAATGTGCAATATACATGTATGTCAAGTTACGTTTCCGAGAACTAAAAATAATATTTCTACAAATAATTAAACTTTGTCCAATTCTAAAGTAATCACCCGTTACAACGCCAGTGTGCCGATATTTCCGTCGCAGTGAGCCACCTTGAAACAAGCCCTCCTCGTTCCTTCCCCAGGAGAGGCGCGGCCAGCGCGCTGAAGCAGTCGACCTCGGTGCTGATCCGGGAGGTGGAGCAGCTGGAGACCAAGCTGGACGGGCAGACGGCGGCGCTGCAGTCTGAGCTGGCGCGGCTGGACATCAGCTGCAGCCAGCTGGCGGGCTCTGTCGGCCAGCTGCAGCAGCGACAGGTCGGCCTTCCGGAACATGCCAACAAGGTACGACACCAGCCACTCCGACTAGACCCCGGTCAAACGGGGGACACCAGCCACTCCGACTAGACCCCGGTCAAACGGGGG